>VUQI01039689.1:0-20940 GCA_015106735.1 Paratilapia polleni | reverse complement strand
TATTGTTTTCAAGTGAAAAAAAAAAAAAAAAAAGGTAGAACCAAAACCACCAATCATGTAAAAATTTAAAAGGAGGTTTGAGATGTATCACAGTCCACGTGATACAACAAGAAAAATCGCTGATTACCAGTATAGTTTTTGGTGATGAGTCAATCCTCAGTGTCTGACCCTTACATCACTGAGCTGTAGGATTTGATGAACACTCTGGACCTCTTTAAACCCACCAGGATTCCTGTGAATCTGAACCTAAGTGGAGCTGGTTTTGCTATCAAGGCAGAGCTCTAATGTTTTCCCCGCTGAGTATAAGGAGGATGAGATCCTCAGTCATACCACCCTACTCTTCCTATTAAGATCAAAATCTCTTCTCAGGCCCTCGGGTGTCAACAAAGGGAGATGCAGTAAATGATATGCAAATTGAAAAGAAAAAAAAAGGCTCTACAAATCAACTCGCCAGCCCTGCATTTCCGACATTTCACATCTTAAAAGAAAATTCCTGTATTTAGGGTGAAATTCAAAGTGAGTTCTAGCTCTGTCTCTGTGAAGCTATGTGTGGTGATTCCAGCACTCAGACAGCACAAAGCCCCTTTAACTACAGGCAACTCGCTGTGGGAGAACTCGTCGAAAGAGTTTTGGGTTTCACAAGGATTTGTCTCCGGATCCGTCTTAGACAATAGACATAATGCTCGGGAATAGGTAGATGTTTCCACGTCAGGTTAACACCACTGAGCTGAGAAGCACGCTGCCTGCAAAATGAGGGGCTCCTCATTGTAAAGTAGAAATGATGGCTCAATTCATCCACTAGAAAATCCACAACAGAAAATAATCAATGACAATTTTAATGAGCATATATTTTATCAAGTTATGGATAAGAGGTTAAATAAGGATGCGCTTCCTTTTCTTCACATCACAAATGAAATATTAGGATTTTTAAGCTAAACTATTTAGACTAAAGAATTAATCACTAAGCCAATTACCAGATACATGGATAATACGAATAATAACTAAATGCAGCCCTGTGGAGTTGGAACATCTGGGACAATATTGCAAATGTCTGGATGCTCGAATTCAACAGACTTTGCAAAACATCTTTATTAACGAGTCCATCCCTTCCAGTGCACGACACCAAATGCTTTCTCTTATGTCTATTGTCATTAATTTATTAACTGATGCACCATCCGCAACGTTTTCATTGCAATTTATAGACTAAGTGCAGGATTTCAGCCTCTAGAAAAAATGACAAGCACCAAAATGCTATTAGAAATTTTAACCAACACATGTAATATGAGCTCACGTGTGTCACTGCTTTGAGTTAAACTTATATAAATAAAAAGCAACAAGACTATAAAAAAGTTTAAGTGTGCACACGAGGGAGAAATCTACCACGTCTAAAACTTTGCACTATGCTGTGTTCAAACCCCGGGTAGAAAGAGGAAGCATCATGGTTTACAACAGCACAAAAAACTATTGTAACACTGTCACTGATGATGGGTAAATTGCTCCTGTAAACACCTTCTGATCGCTTTGCATTAGCAGACAAGGGCACGGCTTGCGCAGGTCGCTTATTCTGCACCACTGCTACTTGCTCCACATACCAAAGCACATCCAACACATAGGATGTTCTTTGGAGTGTCTGTCTACATGTCTGAAGCGTCTGTCTTACCAGCTGACATGGTTGTAAGGTTCAGCTCTGACTGACGAGAGGCCCAGCTAGAAAGGGTGGGTAGGGGGGGTGGTTGAGTGCTCTTCCTCAGGGATTGACTCCACAGTTGACAGTAATTTGTAGTACTCATCTTCTCCATCCAGCACTTTGATTTGACTGTGATGTTTAAGGAGACAAGAAAGTGGTGAGAAGTTACTGTGATAGAGGAACGGTGTTACAGTTTCAAGATGTGCAAAACTAGACATTTGCAATAATAATATTTGCAGATGCAGCTGAGATGAGGTGCTTTCTTAAGCCTACTGCTCTCAACTAGGATGTCAATTACAGTACAATCACAACTCAGACCTTCAACAATTAAAATTAGCATGCTGACAAAGGCCCTAATATGTAACCCCCTCTCCAATGACGCAGAGCATCTCCTCATAAAAACCCTGTTATTTTCGGCTCTCCATTTACATTATAAGAAAACAACTCCATTTCTGGATTCTCCTATTCCACAAAGGGCCTGCTCTGTTTAGAGTTGCTGTAAGTAGGAAAGCAGTTATTTACCCAAGTTTTCTCGGCTTCCTCTTGCTCCCCTGGTAATCCAGAGTTCTCTGAGGAAAGGGCCAAGAGCACACAGTCAAAAGATGAGCAGAGAGTCATTAATTTTTAATTCAAAGTGATTTTGTGTTGAATGCGAGCAGATGCTGATAATATCAGAAGTCACAGCATAATTTTTTTCTGATCAAAGGGCTCAAGTGAGTCTGATGAAGCATGCATCTTGCTCAGCTTTGATAAACCACATCAATTATTCACCGTGAAGGCAGACATCCTGACATGAAAGCAACAGATAAAGAGCATAAGCACATGTTCAAGACAAGAGGCAGAGAAGCGTGGGGGTGGGGCTCCAGGGTCTGGCACAGGTAGGTTTAATTGTATTATCATGTGGAACCAAAGTCAGACAAAGGCCTTTATCGGCACTTTGAACTCACATTTAGCTGGTTGTAGTACAGGCTGTCTTCGGGGCTGTTGAGCAGCTTGGGCTGCTGGCCCCGCCGGCGAGGAGTTCTCTGCTGCAGCTTCATCACTGGACCTGCAACAGAGGAAAAATGAGGGCAGTGAGCCAACCAGGCAAAACAACAACAAGCACCAACATGATACTGACGACGATGATGACAGCAGCGGTAAACCGATTCTGCCCTCGACTTTTTAAATTGGCGCCCATGTGTGACAGAAAAGTCACAGGAACACTTTCAATTTACTTAAGTGAGATTATGTCATTTCATTGATGAGGTGACTCAATAACAGCTTATTATTACGTAAATGCACACATATAAACCAATCTAACTATCACAGGTGCATAGCTGGGTATGTTTGGAATAGCCAAATTACAATAGAAACAGGCAGAGGTGAAACTGCTGGGTGGATTAATCAAAAGTTCACCTTCACACTGAGATAAGACTTCATCATGGCAATAACGTCAATAGTTTTAAACTAAGAAAGGTTTCATATTTGTTGCTGGCAGTCCTGGATAACTTAACTGTGCAGGATGATGGCACAGAAAAAGTAGGTCAACATTAAAAAGTGCAGATAATCTCATTAATTGTATTTCAGCAAGTAGTGAGGACTGCTTATGGTAAATATTGTACGGATGTGTGATTTTAACAGATGGAAAATGAGTATTTGGGATCTTGGGTACTTGAGAGTAAATGGAGTATTTAATAAATGTCTGTATAAGATGAGAAATCTCAATATATGTAGTTTGAGAGTAAACATTTGTCTCAGAGATGAGTTATATATCTTGTAATTGCAGCAGTAGTAGTCAGTAGAGGATTGTTCAATGGAGGATTGATAGTTCTCTGGATTACATATGCAAATGTAGGGCTTACAATTAGCTACACAGAATTAATTAACTATTTGACAATATTCACTGTTAGGGTCAGATGGCAATTTCTAATGTATCGCCACTGAAATTAGTGAAAATGTCAAAGTAGTAATGAGAGAGGCAGAAAGCTCTGCATGACAGGAAAATTCAAAGAAAAGTAATGAACAGTGCAAAACAAAACAGAATCCAACAGGGTGACATTTCAGGAAATGCACTAGTTAGATGGGGCGAGGGATGGCTGCAGTAAGAGAAATCTGATACTACCATCTCACGTCTTTCAGTTAAACAAAGCTACAGCCAAGAGTCTGTTGGTTAATCTGTCTTTTTTTTGTTTTTTCAAACAGAGGTTATAAGCATGTAGCCACCAGGTCTCAAAAGTGAAGCCAATGCAGAAATGCCTTGAACCTGCATTCTTACCAACTGCCAGCAGGGGGCGACTCCTCTGGTTGCAAAAAAGAAGTCCGACTTGATAGAAGTCTATCGGAAAATGACCTTAATTCTCACTTAATCTGTGAAATCAGTAAACGCTTTCCTGATGAGTTTATGGCCTCAATAGCGAGTTTCAGGTCTTACAGAATGCAAACTGATGTTCATTTTGTAAATTACGGTCCCCATTGGAGTCCAGCAGAGAATAAAACTGGGTATGCTTTAGGGGGTGTCTGCCTTATAATTAACAAGTACTACTGTAAAAGCTGCAGCACCCTCTGTTTCTCAGTCAGATCATTTCCTTGCTCCCAAGGTGGTGAAAATGCTCGAGTCGAGGCTTCCAAAGTCCACAAACCAATGGGTGATGTCACTGTGGCTACGTCCATATGTGGTCTATGGTTATACCACCCGAATACAATGGGATGCAATTTAATTTGTAGCAGTTTTAGTGGTTTTAAAGAGAACAGACATCCATTTTCTGACCTATAAATACATATTTTCACAATGCACACTTCAACAAGGACCTGACTAAGCAGATCTACAGGACTCTAGTTGCAGATTTTTACCCTCCCACGTTCAACTCAAACGAATGACACATGTAAGCTGTGGTCAGTCTGCCAAACAGAATAAAAAGATTCTGTCTTACTGAATGACTTCTCTGCAGATGACTGAATCTTTGGCAGTGTGTGGTTGCTTTCCCCGATTGTGAACACAGAAAGTGAAATCTTACTGACGACTTACCAAAGATAATCAGCTACACGATAAAGTGGTTATTCAAACATACAATTATAAGAGCTTCCCTTACCGCTCCTCACCCAGTCTTTCAAAATTCATTGGTTACAAAACTGTGTTTTTAAAGTGCACCTTTACAAGGAAGCATCTATATTTAATGTCTGACAACGTTTCATCTTCTTTGCCTACATTTCATGTGAGACAGGACATTTCTTCATCATCTCTTGCTACCTCTGCTTCTCTACCTTGACTAAAGCTGCATTTGCCTTTTCCATCTTAACACTACTTTGTACTCACTTTGAACAGACCTCATCACATCTCAATCCTATACATCAAAGAGCAGGGTCCCCCTCCACCCCTTCAATCTTTCCTCGGCTTTCTTGATGTTATTCAAACCAGCACAGGTTTACTAAAGTCACACTTTGTAAATGCCCAGAAAGTTCCTGTCCGTTTTGAGATATTAGCCAACTTTTACCGTGAATCTTATCTGTCCATGCCTCAGAGGTGCTAACTGTCCGCTGTGTGAATCCCTGTTACCCCTGAGTATTTGAGGATATTGGGGAGAAATCTCATGTACTGAGGCAAATAGCTGAGAAAAAAATGCTGGGTGTATAGCTTGGTTTGGATGCATCAAAAGCACTTAGGTTTTAATCTCACATTGAAATTAATTGTATATCATGCTGCTGCTTAGCCTTTGAAACCTGAAAGAGCTACTGCATCTGCATGACATGCTGCCGTGAAGAGAAAAATCAGCACAAATAAAATGTTCACACTTTACATCTCAGTTAAGCAATGTCTGTATGTAGGACATTGTTCTGCTAATGATGCAGAAAATGGTTTTGATAAGCAAATGTTTTATTCCCCTGAAATTGCATCAAAGCCCTCAATCACAAATAATGAATCCTAACGTCCTTGAACAGAGTTTTAAAATTAAATTGTATTGTGAAACAGAGTGCATAATCTGTTTGTGGTTTCAACAAAAAAAAAAAGAAGAAGAAGAGATGTTTATCTTACAGCAAGTCCACAAGTATTTAAGAATAATGCAAACTCTTACCTACGTACGGTTGAAGTAGGACAATATCTAAGTCCCTCTTTGATCTGAACGATTTATAGATAATGTTGAAATTGTAGATGGAAGGAAATTTTCAAAGCTTAAGTGAAATTAAAATTCAAGGGGATTTGTTTTTCCCTTTTTTCCTCTTATACAGTTACAATGTTGGATACTCATTATAAACATGGCTAAAGTTTCAAATAATGAGGTCAGAATATGTACAAGTAATCCATGTGAGCTAAAGGCTCAGACGTCAGTCTGCATTTGAAGTTGAACTGTTTCAGTTTTTTCTACTTTTTCCACTTCTGCTTTTGTATGTCAGTGTAGAAAATGTCTTAATATTGTCATCAGAGGCACACATCTCTTGCTGTGAACACAGCAGTCCCACCCAGCTGCTGTTCAAATCATCTGTTTGCAATGGGCAGCCAATCAGAAGAAAGTTGGCCTAAAGGGCCAAAAACATGGAGTAAGAAATGAGCAAAACAGGTCCCCTTTAACTGATGTTTTAACTGTGTCGCAAGAACTGGAGCAAGTGAAAGTTAAACCCAGTGACTGGCTGTAATGAAAACTGTTGCTAATAAGTTTACTCAGCTGCAGCTAATTAACATTAATCCTGCTAAATAAATAAATAAATAAATGTAAAGAATGCCTTCTACAAGTTGGTGTCTGTAAACATCAGTTCAAATGGCTTTGTGAAACAAACAAAACTCTGTATCAGTTTTAGCCATACTGGAGAGGAATGACAACATCTGTTGGTTCGCCGATTCACCTACAGTTCTCAACAACTATTAGAAATTTAGTTCAGTCATGTTTGGGTCAAGATAAACTATAATCCACCTGGTGATCCCTTTTTTTCAGCAATTATCACACCAGGTAAAAATATTAAGTGGTCTAAAAGTAAATGAATAAATACCTGCAAGTGACATTCTCCACAGCTCAAGCTGCATTTATTGCCAATACCAATATTAAGGCAGTTGCCAAATGTGTAACCTTGTCTGTTTGTCTCCAAAGTTTTGTAAAAACTACCAGGATGGATTTCATGAAACTTGGTTGAGAGGTGGCACATGTGCAAAATAAGAAAAATTTCAGTGTGGCACAGCATTGCTTACTTCAAATTTGCGAGATAGGGTACTGGCCCTGGAATTTGGTCTCTGAGAGCCCTTCTTTTGAAGATGATGTAAAACTACCAATCTGAATCTGAAATGTGGTGAAAAGGTGGATGATAGGGAAAAGAAGAACCCCTTAGATTGTTCTGGAGATCCAGATCCCCTTTTTAAAAGTTAGCTGAGAGGATACTGGCCTTGGCGAAGGATGGGCTCTCCAGGTGCTCTTCTAGGTAGTAAATGTAACTATGCTAACATGTTGAACTGTGATGATTAATATTTTTGTAAACCAGCTAAAAACCACTATGTTAGCATGGAGACAATAGCATTTAGCCAGTAACTGTATTATTTTATTAGTTTCTATTAAGGCAGTTTTTTTCTACCGATATTAAAGAGATATTAATGTATCTGTTTCTACTGATGCGGTTCCTTAAATCTCTCAGGTGCTGTATCTGCCCCTGCAGATCTGGTGGGAGGGTTAGCCTCACAATTTATCCATCCTGACCTACAGCGATCAGAGCATGTAGCAGATCAGAGGATGGGTCAGGCCTCCCATCTCTGTGCCTCCATTTGGGAAATCATTGTCATTTGATCCAGGCCAGCCCCAGAGGAATGCTGCTCCTGCAGATATATTACAGGCAGGGAGCCTGCCAAACTGGCTTCTGGCATGGGAGCACAGTTTGGACATGGGCAGGCAGAGCTGGGAAGGGGTCAGACAGCGGCTCACACCAAGGGTTTGCTAAATGATCGTGGGTAACGTTTGCTGTTTGGGGTGGGGAGGAATAATAGCCAACTGGGAATACAGAGGCAGTAAGTTTCATGCAATATTGATTTCTCCCTATCAAAAGAAAGCCAAGCAGTGTTTGCTCTTCTTGGTGAAAGACTTACATATTGTACATGTTTGCTTCTTGAGATAAAAAGGGCTGGAATTCTTTTTTGAGATAGGTACTTCTTTTATTTTCAAAGACTAGCAGATGAGACGTATTACATCTCTAAATACCACTTTGAAATCCCTTGAAAATCAGAATGCTCTTCAGAAACAACATAAAAGAGCCGCTAAAAGGGATTTTTAGTGGAATAAATTAGAGATATATTGATTTACTTCCAAAATCACGTGCTGCAATCACCTGACTTCTCTCAGACCACAGAGAACCGTTTGGGCTTTGTTTATTCAGATGGAGAGAGCAGAGGCACCAAAAGGCATGGATTATAAGGAAAAATCATCAGCAGAGGCCTTTGATGTCTAAATGAGGCATGTGCAATCCAGACCCGTCTCTTTACCTCACAACCGCCTCTTCACACACATAAACCCAGACACATGCATACAAACATGCACATACATAGACACACATGCATGCATACAAATACATATATTATTCCTAACTTGCAAACAAAGACAACAAAGTGGAAGAGCATTTCCAGAACTTTCTCTCATTCATTCTTTCTCTCTTTAATAGCCAGTCATGTGCTTTAAATTAGAAGACAAACTGATCAAGCCTTGCAGATAATGCAGAAAAGGGGGCAGATCCTGCATCTGTTTTCACTAGCGCAAGCAGAGGATGTTGTTACTTACAAGCAAATTTTCACACTGAAATCAATCATTTCCCCTGACAGCACGTTTTTGGAACTTTGACTCCTGAAGAAATGTTTGCGAGGAGCAGAAATCTCTGAACTTTGTTGAAGTCAATCATTTGTCACAAGCTTAATACATGTAATCTATAACCCCGACCAAAGAGGACAAGTAGGGGTGAAAAAAAAGGAATGTTGAGGGAGAGGTGAATGACAAGAAAAGCCAAAAATAGATTAAATATGGAAATGCAAGGCACTGAGCCTTTTCTCTTTTGATCAGTGGAATATCAGCAATTTTATTAAATAAAATTTGTATATTACACTTTTCATCAACAACAGTAATAAACTAATAACGTTTGGTGGTTGGAAAACTTTGCTAAAGTACAAGTGACTCAATCTACATGTGAAAAATTACAGAGAACTCTGAGCATCATTTTCCACCTTGATTTTTAATGTCTGAGGAGATTATTCTGTTGGAATTGTGATGATGAGTAGTTTGGAAGTACATCCTGTTAACTACTCCCACTGACATTAAGAGGATTACGTAGGTAGCGTCAGACAGAGGCAACTCCTTCCGTTAAGTTGAGTCTTTCCTATCCCTTCCAAATCTCTGCTGCCGCTACGTCGAGCCTGTAATTTGCGTAAAACTGAAGGCATCCGGTTGAGAAGCGGCGATATGTGGAGACAGACAGATAAATCAAAAGGCTGAGAGACAGCGAGAGGGAGGGAGAGTATTTGTCTAGAGAACATGGAGAGGGTGGATCATTTGTCTGGCAGATGCATGTTGATACCGTGATGCTGCTTTGGTAGTGATGATGGCGGTGGAGGGCTGTGGAGCAGCACCTGGTGGCTGCAAACCTTGTGGGAGGACATGCGGGAAGATGTTTATGAGCTGAGGGAAGGAGCAGGCGGAGAGGAAAGTGAGATGTTCTTGTGAGTGTGGGATGACCTCAGTGTGGGTAAAACTGCGCCCACATTTCCAATGAGCGCTCCCAGCTGCAGCTATAAAGCACAGAAACAGCTTAGAGCAACAAACAAAATCAATTCTTATTGACTGTACCATGTTCTGCACTGAGGGGATGTAACTATAACCATTAAGCCAACATTACTTTAACTATTTTCCTCTTTCGTCTTCTTGTTTCATCCTTTCAAACCAGCAGGTTAACTATCTTCTGAGGCACAGAGGTAATTGGGCTCTGTGTCGTGGCTCCACTTTATCACTGTCTCTCTCTTGACATGTATGTTTACCACAACTATAATCTTCAAAAAGCCTGTTAACATAAGTAGCTCAGCTTTCATAAACCATAAAGTCAGCTCTGACTGATCCTCGGCACCATCCTGTTTACCACGCTGAGGAGCATAAGCAGCACTCTGATCATATCTCCTGCTTGCTAGCAAAGGCTTTCTTTCTGCACACATCTCTGTGACTCATTTCCAAACATGTTGCATTAATATTTATTGCTCGGGAGACAGGTGACGAGAGGTGACATCGCCTTGAACGTGTCGCTTTCATGACTACACTGTGCATGTGTAAATTTTTCCCTGACGAAAAAAGAAAAATCAAAGGTTGGTGTTGCAGACAACTGCAAGCGCCTGGAGTACAAAGTGTTTTAATGCTCTCTTCCCATCATAAAATACAGCACTGTGGGTATTTGCCTAAAGAGGGAGAACAGTCACCTATCCTGGTGTTGGATATATGGTGAAGCGGATCTTTCACTTGAGCACCAGGCTTTTTAAATTATGTAGGAAAGACCGTCAAACACATTGAGAGGTTCCAGGTCACGCCCTGGTGTTTTGGCTTTAATGGGAGCAAGCGTGTGCGCGAGTGTCTGGAGGGGTGGAGTAATTCAATTTCCATGGTTAATTTTCTGTTTTTCTCCACTGGTGTCCTGAAACACTCCAGGTCGAACTCTAGCCCGAGAGAACCAATGCGATCACCAGAGGCGACAGCAGGATGAGACACAGGAAGGAGCCTGGTCTCCAAACATCTGGCAGGGCAAGGCTTCCATGACTCGCTCAACCTCGGGATGAAAAAAAAAAAGGCCCTCAGATCTGCAGGGATCAAAGTGTGCCCTGGGTGCATGAGCCACCGTGGCCTCCCTCAACATATTCAAATGGGGTTTCCTGAAAGACGTCAGAGCCACAAGCAGGAACAGAAACGAAGCAGGAAAAGAGGCAACGATGAATACCTGAAAATCTCTCCACATGAAATATCTAAGGAGTTAGTGAAGACTAGTTTTTGTAGAAAATTTAAACATAATTGAACTGTCAGATATATAAAACATTTTTATTTGTTTGATGCAAATTTAGCCAGAGTAGAGCTCTTTGAGTTTACCTAGTTACAAAAAGCACTCTATTAGTGTTTGATGTGCAGCAGTAAAAGAGACTAAAAGATTTTAGGCTACATTTAAACCCCATATCCCACACCCAAGTGTCCACAAGATAAATCTAAGAGGTCACTGCAAAAATCCCCTCATTACCAGCAGAAAGTCTGCTGTTGTAATTTTTTAAGAAAAATGTAATTTTTCTTAAATCCAGATTAACAAGTTTTTTATAGATAAAGAGGAACATTTCCAGAAAAAAATCACTGAAATGAGTCGATTTCTTCTGGAGAAGATTTTTTCTCATTCTGAAACTAAAATTTCTTAATGATGGACATTTTTATTCATTACCATTGAAAGATAATAAAGTCAAGATGGATCTGATTATGTTTGTTTCCTCTGCATTTCTCTTTTCACTTCTTTGTTCTGTCAGTGGTAGCTTTATTCTCCTGGATACTTTCACTTCCACTGCTTCAAAAAGTCCTTCAAACTAAATAATCTAAGAAAGAAAGAAAACAGTTTGTAACTCATGTCCACAATAAGGCTATATGTGTCTCTAAAGATGGATGACATCATTTTAATGTATCACAAGCCAAAATAGCTGCATTAGGTGACTATTGTGCAGCATCTGAAGTTGTATTATTAGTGTAATGCAGCTATGAATGCCATTTAATCATTGTATATTTGGACAAATTCCAACCTACATATAAAGAAATTTGACTTTTACATATCATATTTAACTTTCTCATCTCAGGCTTTAACCTATAAAACAAACTAAAATAAATAAATAAACAGAAAGTCATTCAGCTGTTATTTCCAACTTTTGTGTGGACTGACTGGAGGCTCCAGTGATGCAGGAAAAAAACACCAGTTTAAGCAAAATGCCCTCACATTCACTGCCATGTTTCCCCTCAATAATCACTTTGACATTATAAATTCATCAAACACTGCCTCCCTTCAGCAGCCGTGATGCCTGGGAGCGGGGGGTCACCTGTATGCAGCATTACCGAATTAGCCGCTATCTAACCCAGACCTGCTGTGGCGTGCTGACACTAATCCCGGGCCTGCTGGAGAGCCCTGTCTGTGTTACATTATCATGTCTAATCCCCGTAATCTCTCAGCCGCAACGCTAAACGCTATTCCACCTCGGTCTCTTACCTCATACCCCTTTAATAACATTAATGAAGGGCCGGGCCCCATTACCAAGGCTACCCTAGCGGTGGGCTGGGTGACGTCCGTAATCAGAGGCCCCCTGCACAGCCACCCACTCAGCCTTCCAGGCAGCAGGAATTAATGTAATTCGTCGCCTGGGGCAAAAAGCAAACCAAACATATGTTCAACAAATCAGGGTTTGTGTATTTTCGTGTCACCGTTACTGTGCAGGTCTATTAGAGTCACTGATGAGATCCTTAGTGAAGGGCCCGCCATGCGGGAGAATGAAAGCTTTGAAGTGCTCATGCCACTTCGAAAGCCCCCCCACTTGCCGTGAGACGTTTATGATGAGCTGACCTGGGTTATTAAAATACCACAGAAATGATCACCCATAATGCCGCTCTCTTTTGCTGTCAACAAAGAATGGCAGCAGAGGATTGGCTGGGATGAAAGGTTGAAAGGGGTCTCGTATTAAAAATGGCACTTTATCCATTAAAGCGGGATTTCTGCTGTCTCTTTGTGTAATTACCTGCACCCGCCAGCTCTGTGCTCGGGCTTACCTTGTTTACACTGCATGTCTCGCAGTCTTGCTGTCTCCCTGCACGGCTTCGTTACACTGTCTTCTGCTCTGCCTTTGTCTCTCTTGATGTCTTTCACTTGTCTGTCTCGGCTGTCAGGGCCAACCTTGAAAGAGGAGGCGTAAACACACCCAGAAGAGCAATGTCAATGAAAGCACTGAATGAATATATACAAGTTAAAGCGTGCCCTGTAATGTGTTTTTTACAATTTAGTCATGTAGATGTTGTATTCATTTATTTACAATTTGGCACTCATATAACTCAAACCCATTAATGTGCTTTGCAATGTTAATCAAATGCTAATGCAATTGCATATCCCCCCTTTACTAGCCCTACCTCCTAGCAAACAGCACCACACTGACTTAATTGTGAGGGTGAAAAACATCACATACAGACTTCCTCTCATATTTAATTTTATCTTTGAATAAAAGAGCTATAGGAAAGTATTAATCTGCTTAACATTTCTAAGTACATCCTCCAAAGGATTTTGCTTTTTTAATCTTACATATGCTCAGCAGAGTTACTGGCAAAAACTGTACATTTTCCTCATTTCATCCTTTCAACATCAAATGGTGAGCAGCAAAAATTGGATCAGACTTCAAAGACTGTGATGTGCTCCAAGTCACGGAGTGGCTCTTCTATTTCACATATTGAATCCGAGCAGGATATCAAAGTGCTACCAAAGAACCTCAGGTCTTTACTAAAAAAGGGGTCTAACATCTGTAGAAAGAAGAGCGCAAAGACAAATCACCTCAGGGAAGAGCGAGCATTTATTCTCAGCCGTGAATTTCCAGCCTTTTGATTCTCTCGTTCCTGTACCACCCTGTCTTCTTCTCCGCTGAGATGGAGGTTGGAGTAAGAGAACTCTTTTGTCTCAAGGACTCAAAAAATTCCCAAAGAATAATCTGGGTTAAAGCTGCTTTGTAGAGGAGCAGCATTTTTTTTCTTTTTTTTACATACATGGCTAAAGTAAGGCATAAGAAAATGCTCACTGATATTCTGCTACTTACATTTCCTTCATGTGTGTAATCTGTATGTGCCTCTTTGTTGTTTGGGCTGTACCTGTAAAAATAAAAATTAACACAAAAATGATAATCATGAAACAACACATACTGCATCTGCTTCTTACCTAGAAATCCAGAGCTGAGGATGATTTGTATTTGTCTTTTTATTTCTAAACATCTCTGGTTTATGATTATGCAATTTGCAGAGCGCACAGCAGTGGTATGTTTATGTGCCCGATCACTCATGTTGCATTATTTAAAAAACAAACACCAAAGAGACAACATCTGCACACACAATGCCGCATGCCAGTCGCAGTCATGCTTCAGGTCTCAAAAAACAAAATCTCATCCAGTTTGGAATTGGTGATGCAACCGGAGGCTCTGCTGTTTGGATGCAAACACAGAATTCATGCGTGGCAGACAGGAGGGATATCAAAAGGGAAAAGAACAGCATGTAGGTGAGAACATAGATCTTACCGGAGGAAAATGGGCCAGATCATGTCAAAATAAATATATATGGAGAGATTCCAACACTGATTAAACAGAATTGTTAAGTGGAGGTTTGAAGTTTTTTCCCACCAAGGAATATGATTGTAAACATGGAGAGAAAAATCCCCGATGAGGCTCTGCTCGGTTTGAGTATACAACGAGCACAACATTTTCAGATGTGTAAATCTAGTATTTTTGGAGTTGGAGTCTGGAGAAAAATGCACAAGGTTGACCAAAAGTCACCAAAGATTCAAACAAGATTTTTGTATGAACTGGTTTAAGAGGTTCACTGATATGCAGTGCAGCTCCAATTTTATGGCTTCCTTTCTAAGAGCTACTGTAAAAAAGGGCTTAATCCAAAATCATTCATAAATAACCTAGATCCATTTGTAGCATGTTGAGAGTTTTTTAATACTGGATATGCAGAAAGGAAGCTAAAACACAGAGCTAAGAGCCGCCATCAACACCTCATGTGCTGCTATTCATTCAGTGGCTGCTCTCCTGCTTAGCACATACTTTCTTAATGACTGGCCTGCCCATATGCTGAATAAACACAAGCTCGTACATCTGGAGACCAGCACAGCGCCCAACCCCACTTGTGGTCAGAGAAGTGTGCTATCTTGGTGGAAAGTTATTTATTACGTTTATAAAACTGAAAGAGGTGGTGCACAGGGAGGAGCTTTCTCCTTTGGGTGAAACAACAGAACATTATGAGGTAAAAGGAGCTCATCCAGCAAGGCTGAAGATGAATGACAAGCACATGAGGCCTCTTGCTCAATCAGCCATAGCTAATTGTCTGTGCATTGAGGGGCAAATGAAATTACAAAAGAAATCAAACTGCAGAAAAATATGTCGCCAATGAGAACAGACGCTGAAGGACAACAAATGTCAAAGCTCACCCTGTATGCTCCTCCTTGGTGGTCTTTCCTCCAGCCTCAGGGTGACATCTGTGCCCCTGGGGTCCACAGTCCCGACGCACCCGATGGCCCCTGTATGCTGCACAGGATATGAATGCCAGACATGCTCTCAAATGGTCAAAACACCTTTTTCCTACCCCTGTCCTCACATACGTGTTCCCCGCAGAGGCAATTATTAAATGTATTTAAATGCATTTATTAAAAAACAATCTATCGGGAGCACCAAACAGTTTTGTATTAAAAACACTGCATTTGGGAAGGAAGTGAGATGTGTTTAGCGTGCGTATATGGTCTGTGGTGTAGCAGTGGGAAAACATTGTGTGATTATTGAGACATACTGAGCTCAGATGGATGGTAAATGGAGCCTGCTGACTTACTCTGTCGACGGGCTTTGTGTTTTTCTGGTAAAATTATATGCACAGGAAAAGAAGGCTCAAGTACATTGTTGAGCAATGGTTCTATTTTGCATGGTCTAATCTGATCGATGGTGAGCATGTCCCCCAGGCCCCGCTGAGATCTGAGAAGCCACCAGGCTCATACATTTGAAAGGCATCTGTTTATTTTCAGAATGCAAATGCAGCCCACCTCAAAGGCTATAAGCTGCAGAGAACACACAAAGTGAATGTGCTGGAGTGCTCCGCCGGGGGGCTGAGGCCCCACTTATGTCAGGTTCAGGTTCTCCCCCCTCCCGAACCCCAGCGGCCACACACAAACACGCTTCTCTAAAAAGAAAGACAGCGGCGACAGAGAGGCTTTCCCAACACCAAAACCATGTTTACCCATTCTGCAGCTTTATTTACAAGGGTTTAATGGAGGACATTTACACAAGGTGTGCAGGCGACTGAGATGCTCCATGCGCCAGATGAGGGCAGCCCTTAGGAGAGCCAGGGGAAACAATGCCAGATCTCCTCCCCCTGCCCTCCTCTCTCCTGCCCCTTTTGGCACCCTCCCTTGTCCTCCAGTGAGAGCCTCCAAGGAGGGGGAGGGGGGCTGGGAAGGTTAATGTGCCCACTTTGATCTTCGTCAAGGCACACTGAGTAAGAATTAATTTACATTTCAGATGAAAAGGTTGACAGTATAAAAAGGCATCTTGTTTCTGGTATGTGAGAGCTGTGTAATAGGCCAGGAATTTGAGAGAGGAAGTCGTGAGGAAACAGAAGGGATAAGCCCCTCTCTTGCCTTTACTGGGAAAGAGATGAAAGGAAAAAAAGGATCTCAGTATGCACTGTTCTTCTGAAACATGGGGACCAAATGCTGCCCAAACTTTCAAAAGCTTTTCTGTATGCATTATTAATTAATTATTACTATTTCGTAGGCCACTCATGGAGATCAAAAAGGTGTTTCACAAAGATGTAAGGTTTCCAGCCCTTTATCCAGTTTCCTTTTGAAAATGTATGAAAACAGTGGCGCGAATTTCCACCGGACACGGGAACGCATGAGAAATTCCAGATGTCTCCCCTTGAATATTTGAACTTATGTGAAAATTTTAACATTTTTTTACCTGATTGTATGCGGACTGCAGCCTCTTCCCGCTCCTTTTTGATTTGCTTGAGGTTCTGCCGAGCAACATAGCCCCTCCAGGCTAGAAAAAGAAAGAGACGGTGTGTGTATGTGTGTGCGAGAGATTGCTGACCTACCTCTGTGAAACAAAATAGACTGCGCATACTACACAAGATCCCACTTCAAAACACTGCTAAACCAGGTGGCAGAGGGATGGATCCCTTTGAACTCTCTGAGGTCTTATTGTCTGCTCTGAAGCATTGCTCTTAACCCTCATAGGTCAAGCTGTGGTTATCAAACTATCTCTTTTATGAAGACTCACAGGCACATAATAGGCTAGATGTCATTAAGAAACCAGTAGTCAGATTCACATCAAATCTGCACCTGTTTCATCATGTGTGATAAAAGAATACATCAGAACTCATCTTTCATTTGCATATTTTTTGACTTAAGTTTCAATAATTTCTTTCCTTGTTTACTGTTTAATTAAAACCATTGTACCTGACTGGATGATGGTGGCCCCGCGGCTTCTCTTCTCCTTCTCTTTTCGGTAACGCCGGGCCCCCAGCCAGCCTTTAGTGTAAGCTTGCATCACCACCACCCGAGCTATCACTTCCCGCAGCAGCAGGTTCAGCTGTTCCACATGGTAGTACTTCAGAAAAACCTGACAGCACATTTAGCTCTGGTTAGAACATCCACTAAAACACCACTACTATGTCTATGTCACTCTCCTGTTTGAGTGCTCTTTCTGCTTTACAAAAAACCTCTGACCTCAAGAAAAACTTTATGCACAGCTAAATGTGTTTTACAAACACAAAATACTTCAATATCAAACTTTTTTGGTGTAATAATCACCCTACCTTTGTCTTCCCCAGCACCCAGTCTTTTAATTTGGTCCACTCCAGTATGACAACAGCGTTTTCTTTGCTGGTTTCAGGCATCTGGTGAGCCCGAAATGCAAGGTAGTAATATCTGTAAGAGGAGACAAAGAAGACAAAAGAGATCAATTTGATCAAATTTAGTTAAAGCATTGTGTAATCTTGTGTAATCAAGATTTTGCAATTCTAAAAATCAAGCTAAATTTATATTATATGTATTTTCAGATGAGATGAAAACTTGAAAGACTGAAGAACTCCTGCAAGACAAGTCACAAAATAATTTAAATATATATAAATATTTGTGGATATTTTTGGATTTTTTATTTTTTATTTTTTTGATTGGGACAGTAAAGAGAAAGACTGGAGCGAGAGCAGCGACAGTGACATGCAACAAAGGGTTTGAATTGTGAATCTGCTGCTCAGGGTGTATGCACCCATGTGGCCCTAACCACTTGGCTATTGCAAGATCCAAAAAAGCCACATTCACACACACACTGACAGAGCACTTTATTCTAAGCCTTTAAGCATTTATCACGCACACACACACTCCCACTCCAATGGATGCATCAGGGGCAATTTGGGGTTCAGTCTCTTGCCCAAGGAGACTGGGTGCAGACTGGAAGAGCCAGGGACTGAACTACCAACCTTCCAATTTGTGGACAATCTGCTTTACCTCCTGAGCCACAGCCAACCCCAATAAATAGAGTATAATGGAGAATAAATCATTATTTACATGAAGCATGTGTCTGAAACTGAAGCTATTTGATATTCTCATGTAAATCATGAGCTACAAGCCTTAAGATGTTGAATATTTGACAAGTAACTGACCATTTAGTTTCCTTAATTTTGTTGACTCAGTGGATTATGTATTACATGTAGCGTCTACTTAGTAAGTAAGTAATTTAGCTGTCTTCAAGAAAAGAGATTATCAATATTGCACAAAATTACTAGAAATATTATAAGAAGCCCCATAGTTAAATACTATCTGCTGCTCAGAAAAGTCAGACATGAGTCTTCAACAGAGACCCATTGTTGGATCTCTTTTGAATGGCTCATCGTCTCCTATTTCAGTGTCCACAGAAGATGCTCATCAGCTCAGGCCTATCAGTGTGCATCAGCCACACCGCTGTTTATTGCTCACATTGTCTAGATTCATCCCCCGATCCTGCTGTTTATAAAATACCAGCATAGGACAGAGTGGTTCTAACTGTTTGCTCAGGGACATCAAGGCTCCAGAAGTACTCGTTCATCTTTCGTGTTCTGGCGTTGGTCAAAAAGAAGAACAACAACAAGAAGAAAAACTTCTTTGAACTCCCCTCCCCGCCTCAGTCTACAGCCTTTCATTCTAATTCCTGTTGATACCTGTTATTTCTTTGATGGTAAATACAAAGCACTGCAACATCAGACGAGCCTTTGATATGGGAGCACAAATTTAAATCAGTTTTCACTAAAGGTGCAGTTTAGCCATTCAGGTCTGTCTATGTAACTTCTGCCTGGCTCAGGTAGAATGATATGGATTGAATAGCAAGGTTAAAATATATTTACACACTCTTCTTCTCACACAGTCACACTTCAGGCACGGGAGACAACAGAAAAAACATCCCATCAGGTCGTGTATGATCTTCCAGTAATCACTCTTTAACACTGGCAGCAAAAGTAGGACATGCAGGGAAACACCATGTGGTCACTCAAAGTTTCAGTTCGCCAAAATTAGGCACACATTTTTAAAGCTTCCCCGAAGCAACAAGACTAACCAGTCATCTCAAAGTTTTTCTTTCCTACCGGCCACGAATCTAAGTTAATTAAATTTTATATCATCTTAAAGTCTCCACATTAGAGGTGGCTGGAATATTTTTCAAAGGAACACTGATCAAACATAAGCTTTCTGGCATTTTCCCACAGCCTCATCTAAATGTGTGTATTTTTTCCTTAAAATTTAGGTATGTGCTTTTAAATTTGAGGAAGCGTGTAGTGCTTAGTTACAGTTAAATGGATCCTGTCCCATATTTTTAAAAACCAAAACAACACCCTTATGTAAAGTCCCCCTAATGATGAGACTTGTTTTAATTGTGTTCTAATGTAATACCGATGGGACACGGAGACTATGTTTGAGCTTTTTCAGGTCACAGAGTGTAAGAACAAACTCTTTATGAATAGCAAAAGGAAATCTATTAAAATGCATCACCCCTTATAATCACAGTTCCTCCCTGTTTGAATTTTATCCATATCTTCCAGACTGGAGTATCCACCCAGTTAAAAGAGCTGTAGGATTTAGTCTTGCACTATCACTAATGACTGCCAATTAGTCAGCCTCTTGCTCTGCTCAACATGTACCCCTATCTAATTAAAGAACCCATGTTTTTGTGTGATGCAGAGCACGGCTCACTTGTTCTGCACTATCTCTGGGGTTGTGTCAGCATGTGTGCGTGCTGCAGAGTGGAGGTGCTGCCTGTCTCGACACCACTCTTACCTGTTGACAAACTCTTCAAACAGGATGCGGTGGGAGTAGCCTTGGCGACGGATGTTCACCGTCTCCAGGATCCCCGTGTAGCGCAGCTGCACCATCACCCGCTCCTTGCAGAAGCGTAGTGCCTGCCTGTCATCATTAGGTTTGATGCAGCGCACAAAGTGGGGCTGGCCGACCACCATCTTAGACAATAAATCCATCAGGGAGTACTGCACAAACACAATGAGCCAATAATAAACACCGGGCAGAGGCAAGACAAGAGAACCAGAGAGCAGTTATCATATCAGTTCATATTATCAGTGTCTAGAGGTGTAAGATCAGATTTGCACTTTGGAAAAGCATCCAAGCTTTTTCCAGACTGCCTGATAACAAGCTGAATAATTACCAACACACAGTTGTGTTCAGAAGTTTACATACTCTCATCATGGGCATGAATGTCATGGTAATTTTGGGTTTGCAATTTTTTCTTTGAACTGTCCTGTTTCCAGGATGGAGTGATTGTACAGCATACATCTTTAATGACTTTAAAAAACAAGAATTGGGTGCACAAGTCTGAATTTATTTAGGATTTTCTTCAATCCATACAATTATACATACCGGCTCAAATATACAGTGGTGTGAAAAAGTGTTTGCCCCCTTCCTGATTTCTTATTTTTTTGTCACAATTAAATGTTTCAGATCATCAAACAAATTTAAATATTAGACAAAAATAACACAAGTAAATGCAAAATGCATTTACACAAAACATAAATTAACTGTGGTTGATCACATCTTTGGAAAGCTGAGTTCAATTTCTCTAGCCACAACCAGGCCTGATTACTGCCACACCTGTTCTCAATCAAGAAATCACTTAAATAGGACCTGCCTGAAAAAGTGAAGTAGACCAAAAGATCCTCAAAAGCTAGACATCATGCTGCGATCCAAAGAAATTCAGGAACAAATGAGAAACAAAGTAATTGAGATCTATCAGTCTGGAAAAGGTTATAAAGCCATTTCTAAAGCTTTGGGACTCCAGTGAACCACGGTGAGAGCCATTATCCACAAATGGCAAAAACTTAGAACAGTGGTGAACCTTCCCAGGAGTGGCCGGCCTACCAAAATTACCCCAAGCGCTCAGCAACGACTCATCCAAGAGGTCACAAAAGACCCCACAACAACATCCAAAGAACTGCAGGCCTCACTTGACCTCACTTAAGGTCAGTGTTCACGACTCCACCATAAGAAAG
>VUQI01039684.1:0-13435 GCA_015106735.1 Paratilapia polleni | reverse complement strand
ACCACTGTCTTGCTGTCCTCATACATGTCCTGCACCACCCTCACATACTTCTCTGCCCCTCCTGACTTCCTCATACAGTACCACAGTTCCTCTCTTGGCACCCTATCATCTGCTTTCTCTAGATCCATAAAAGACACAGTGCAACTCCTTCTGACCTTCTCTATACTTCTCCATCAACACTCTCAAAGCAAACATCACATCTGTTGTGCTCTTTCACTGCATGAAGCCATACTGCTGCTGATTGTCACCTGTCTCCTTAGCTAGCTTCAACAACTCTTTCCCATATCTTCATGGTATGGCTCATCAGCTTTATCTCTCTGTAGTTACTACAGCTCTGCACATCACCCTTGCTCTTGAAAATCTGTACCAGTACACTTCTTCTCCATTCTTCTGGCATCCTCTCTCTCTCTCTCTCTCTCTCTCTCTGTCTCTCTCTCTCTTTCTCCTTAAAAGAAGTCTATGACTTTTCCATATATTTCTGACTGTTTGATGAACAAAATTACATTTTGTTCTTAAATAATTATATAACATAGAAATCATTAATTAAACATATGTTATTTTACATTCCTGGTAATTTCCCTTCCCCTTCCCCTAGCCCTAGCTACAGATTTTAATTCTTGGACTCTACTAAAGTAGCTTTGCATAATCCACAGCCCCTCAGTTCTTCACTGTCTGAAACAAGCCAGTTGAGCTCTTAACTTTCTTCTGATTGGCTGCCCCTTTGAAAACAGAAGGTTTGAATAGCAGGTGGGTGGGGCTTCTGTGCTCACAGCCAGAGCTGTATGCCTGAGAAAATGATAATAATAATAATAATAATAATAGTAATAGTAGTAGTAGTAGTAGTAGTAGTAGTAGCAGTAGAAGTATTAATAATAATAGTAATAATATTAACTACTTCAGAAGTGCAACAAAATAAAACAAAAAATAAAAGATGTATAGAGACAATAAACTAAGACACAACCTAACTGATTCAGCCGACCTGATTTCTTTGAGTAGATTGGTAACCATATAAGGATATCCCTTCTGACTGACATCATACAGATCCACGAGCAGAAAAACTACCTGCAACTGAGTGTTTAGAGAAGTCTGAAGTCTGAGCTTTTGACTCACAGGGATTACTTATATATACACTTACTTCAGTTTTTGAAACTTTGGCCATGTTTATTGTGAACATCCACCACTGTAACATTATATATATGACAGAAAATAAATAAAAGCATCATAGGTCCCCTTTAAGTAAAGTCATATATACAAAGGCAAAGAACAAACACCAGGAAACACACGCACGTAATATTAAACACACATTTCTCTATACACTTGCTTATATGCCAAACTCATACACTCACAGACACATTAAAGATGAATCGAGACCCAAACCACACACAAACAGACAACAAAGAAAACACACACCCCCCCTTGGTTGTTTACTTATATACGTTCCATCCAATCACAGCTTGTCGGCTTGACGCTCCGCAGCCCAGCAGCATGTGCGCCAACAGACGAGGAAAGATCTCAAAAAGACTCTGTTTTATCTTTCTTCTCTTTCCTCCTGTTATTTATTCAGCTCCTTCATCTTCCTCTTCCTCATTTTCTCACAAATCCTATGCTTCGAAAACTTTTTTCTCTCTGCTTTCTCCTAACTAACTTGTTCTCCAGCATGAAACGTCAGCAGTAATGTGCAGGTCAGTGTAATTATAAAGAGGAGAACAGAAAGGAGAAAAGGCAAATGAAAGAATTAAGCAGAGATGAAGGCAAGGAGAGGAGGAGAAAAAACGGGAATAAATCTGGGAGAAGATGACAGGAAGGGAGTATAGAGGAAAATGGATTAAATGAAATTGAAAGTGAGGGACGAAGAGTTAGAGAAGAAAAAGATGGAATTAAAGAAAGGAGGAGTGGGAAGAAGGTTTTTGATTTTGTCCACCTCTGCAGGAAACTCCTCTGTACTTCTCTTCTTTATATGACATATTATTATTACCATTCTTATAATTGCCTCCATTGATTTTATAAGACTTTATAATCACTGGTAACGTTATGGTTATTGATTACCCATCAAAGATTTGGCAACATAATCAGAACTGTGTTTCATTCCCATAAAGAGAGGAAGACACTCAGACACAAACGGTGGCCTCTCAAGAGTCAATCCTATTACCCATTTAATTCAATATGACTTAAATGTATAAAGGTGAAGTATATTCTTGTTATTTTTTATCAAATTTGATGTAAAGCCATGGATGTTGGTCCATCATGCTATCCTCATGGAGTCTGATTCTGACAGTTTGGTCAAAAACATGCACGTGAGTAGGCTGCTGAAAGTCATTTTGTAGGGCTCTGGCAGTGCTCCTCCTGTTCCTCATTGCACAAAGGAACAGATACCCGTCCTTCTACCAGGTTGATGCCTTTCTACGGCACTGTCCAACTCTCCACATGTTAACGATCCATCTCCTGGTGTATCCTCCTCATTCTTGAGACTATTCTGGGAGACACAGCATACCTTCTTGCAGCACATATGCAAGCACATATGGACATCCCACCCTACCTGGACAACCTGAATGGGCTCCAGAAAGTGATTGAGAGAAAGAATCCTTTCAAATCCTTTCATGGTTCAGTCACACTAGAGTAAAAATAGGATGGGAACTTCTTTGCAACAAGGAAAGATGGTGAGCAACATCTTTTATTATGAGCAACATACATTTAAATGGTGAGCAACAAGGTGGTTGCTCAGTGATTTCATTGAATTTTTAGTTGTCAATGACCAATTGCAATGCTTACGGTAACCTACTGATCACCAGAACTACTTGCAACACCCTCAACCTCCAGGCGACCACATTCAATCGCAAGGCAATTGGACCAGGCAACCTGTCTCCAAACAATCGCGATCTGACTTGGACTGACTGTAATCCCTCTCAGATAAATTGGTGAATGTTTGCAAACAATTGTCATCTAATTTATAAACCCAAACAGATTGCCAACACGCTGCAATCAATCTGACTCGACTGGTTGTATTCTGGTTATATTGCTATATAAAAGCAAGGTTGTCGAGCACCTGTCATTTTGCAGTTAAGTAGTCATCCTGCAGCAACTGCATCACTATTGATTACCATATTATCACAAACAGATTCCATTTTGCCAGCTTGACCCCATTCAGTTGCAAACTGATAGTAGACTGACAGCACACTGATGGCAACTGACTGCAAGTGGTCACAGACCTGGTCCCTGTCTTCGAAACAAGTATTTAAAAGGCAACAAGATTGCAAGTTCATTGCACATAGTTGCAATAATTTTGGTCATGATGAGGTCTCCAACCACTGTTTTCCCCAGTGTGACTGTAGCATCAATGATAAAAGTTAATCACTTATAAATTAGGCCAAGCCCCCCATCTGGTAACATTTTAACACAAATCCATGAATAACTTTTTGAGTAATCCTGCTAACAACAACAAACCAACAGTCACATGAACCTCCATGGTGGATAATGAGTCTCATGATTTTTATTGTGCAACTGAGGTTTTGATTTTTGTGGAGCTGCTAGATATAATACGTGTTGATGGATGTAATGTGTATATATTGTAAAATTGAATGACAGCGAGAGATACAAAAAGGAAAAAAGATAGGATGAGGAGTCCTCAGATGGTTCTCATAATGAAGAAGAGGAGGAGGAAGAGTGCTTAAATGTGGCAGATGATACAGAGAAGGAGGGCGATACTCCACCTTTAGGTGTGAAAAGTTGCTTTTAAAACTTTGTTCTCTGTGATGGCGATCGGCGTCTGGTCAGTTTGTATTTGTGTCTTTATGAGGGGTGTGTTCTCTTCTACACACCCCTCATAAAGAAAGAAAACACAGACTCTGCAATGTTGCAAGCTGCATCTGCATAATTCTCCCATTTTGATGATGCATTTCATATGCAATCCAAACCGTATTGACCTGCATTTTTTGTATATGCGATGTTGGTTGCAAAATGAATTAAGTGTGGGCGAGCGGCGCATAACGCGGGCGTCAATAGCACCGTCGGGCAACTTACAAATGGTGTAATTATCTCCTCATCAGGTTATTAGAGGATCAATGGAGCCTGGTGGCCTGATGGCAGAGGTGAGCTGATGAAGGATGGAAAATGGTTATGACGACTGAAGCATCTCAGATTTCAGAGAGAGGGTGTTACTCGTGGAATGTAAAATGGTGCAATCAAAAAGATGTGACGAAATTAAGAAAAACTAAGAAAACCAGAAGAAGTGGTCTCAGTGTATTTGTGCATGGTATATTCTCACAGAGACAAGAGAAGGAAAAATGTGCCAAAGACATAACTCAACATACTGGGCTCTAACAATTTACCCAAACATGTCTTCCTAAAGAAGTCACAAAATAAGATATTTGTCCTCCAAAATAACCCATTATGAGCATCTTCTGGTCTGCCTGGTTAAGTTTAAGGATGTAAAATAACTTGGTAAAGGTCTGGAACACATTCCTTCTCTGGTGCCAAAGTGCAGCAGTTTGATTTCCTGCTAGTCCGCATGCCAAGTTTTCCCAAGCAAACCAGTTTTACAGAATGAAAAGCAAAGCCCTCCACAGTGAGTTAAAGTAAATCAAGCCCTCTTAATGCCATTTCAAACATGATGAAGGGTTATGGACTCCAGGTCTGTCAATTGGTCCAACCACAAAACAGAACACAGCTGACTTCTGGGTCAAGTGAGGACAGCTGGCATCAGCTGATTCAACCAAAATCTAATTTACACACTTTTATATAATGTGTTTCTTCCTGTTAATCTCATTGTAGTTGACTGTTGTATTCACCAGCAACACTTTATCCTGAATTTGTTTTTCCCATCAGGGTAATGCATTTACATGCCAGCTGCTGTGTTCAAAACTTTTGCTACAAAACACTTATTGTATTCAATTGAATTCAGAGTTATTTATATAGCACCATATAACAGTCATCTCAAGGCGCTTTGCATTATAACATAAAGACCCTACAATATCAGAAACAAACCCCAACAACCCCTATGACACACATGAGCAAAACACGGCCTGAGGGCCAGAACTGGCCAATGGACCATGTCAGTCTGGCAGGCAGCATCCTAAAGACAAAACAAAACAAACCCCCAGAAAATCAATAAGAGGCCTCATTGTACTGAGGAATCTCAATGCAAATGACAGTGAGTGTGTACTGCTATTTAACTCAATCCCAGTGCTATGTGTTTTCACTGACATACAGTATCGCATATTAGAAAACTGGTAAGATGGAGGCTCATTTAAATGTTGATTTAGGTGAGTTTTTCATGTTGTAATGTATTATTTTCATTGTAACTTCCAACCATGATGTGACTCCAATCATTAGCATGCTATTGCTAGCAATGTACGCCCCTTTGGTTATTTTATCTAAGTCAATATGGACCTCTGGGGAAAAAAATGTTGCTCAGGTCTGTCCTATGAGCAAGCCAGAGGGTGAAAGAACTCCTTTTTAATATGAAGAGACTTCCAGCAGAACCAGGCTCAACGAGGGGCAGCCATCTGCCTTGACTGGTTGGGGGGTGAGAGCAAAGAGAATGTAGAGAATGTAGAGAAGAAGGACTCGTAAATTCAATTCTGGATTTAACAGGGAGCCGATGAAGAGAAGCTAATTTGGAAGACATGATCTTTCTGTCTAGTTCCTGTCAGTACTCTCACTGCACCGTTTTGGATCTACTGAAGGCTTTTCAGGAAGTTTGTAGAATGCAAGCATTACATGTTTGAGCTTCAGTAATAAAAGCGAAGTCAAAGAAGAAATATTAGTATTTGTATAATAGCAGTAGTAAATTAAAACTCACCTGTAGTATCATCATGTGGTAACATAGCTGCTGGAGGCGCTTTTTTTTTTTTTTTGGCCCTGAAATATAGTTTGTGTGACTTTTCTGTCTTTCCTAAGAAAGAAACAGTGAGTTGCTGTTGCTGTACTAACAAACATAACTCCCATAATTCCATTCATTGGTACCAGGAGCTGCAGTTTGCCCTAGGCTAGTCAGGCAGTTCTGTTCTCAGTTAGGACAACATGGCTTTCCTTTCTTTTCCTTCCATCACAACAGCTAAATCATCAGATTTACTTTTATCTTTCAAGCACGGCACACAGACAAGAATTCACCCTATAGTGACAGATAGAAGTCATAAAGGGCCACCTCAAAGGATGGATGATTTCATCCATCTGTCCGTGTCCAGGCCAAGGATATTTTTCCAGTCTCGCACTTTCTTTTGGATTGTGTGCTGTAGTTTTAAAGCCTTTAGCAGTCCATGTTAGCATAGCTGGCCTTCTCAATGCCCTCCAGCTTCTCCTCCAGCCAAGTCAAATATTTAAAGAATGCAGTGTGTTTTAGTTGCTTACCATCTTAAACTGATTTTAACATGAAGGATCACTATGACTTCATTTCAGATATCTAAACTCCTTAACTTGTCTACAAGGCTCATGTCAGTTGCAATCCAAGGCTTTCATGTACTAACCAAAACTCATGACAGTAGGTGAGGATTCTGAGATCTTAACAGATTTTACCTTGCCTTGAAGAAAAGCAGCATGAGTTGAAAAAAGGTGTAATAGGATTAACCACGGGCTTGGCTTTCTTTGACTTCCTTGTTATCTTAGATAGCATGTGATTGGCATTGACATTTATCTTGGTTTTATCATCCTAAGCATTTTTTCCTCACTTGTTGGACTCTCTTGCAACTACCTAAAATGAAATCATTTCTGTCTTTTTTGGGTCCAGTAAATGTCCCAGCCACAGTGGTGGAGGCCATGACCAGGCAGGAGTCCCTGCAGTCCTTCAGCAAAAATGGCAAGCCCTCCTCCTCCTCTTCATCTTCTTCATCCTCCTCTACTCCATCCTCCACACTCATGCGCTCCATGGTCTTCCCCCACTCCCCCTGCTCTCGGAGTTTCTCCTTGTTGGATAAGGTTGGGGTTCATTCGGACTCCAGCTTTGGCCAGTTGGGGTCAAAGAACCAGCGAGTCCTGGCAAGCCCGACCTCCACCAGCCAGCTGAGCAGCGAGTTCAGCGACTGGCACCTGTGGAAGTGCGGCCAGTGCTTCAAGACCTTCACCCAGAGGATCCTGCTGCAGATGCACGTCTGTCCACAAAATCCTGACCGGTAAGACACAATGGGTTTAGGTGCTTAACGATTGGTCTCCAGTCTGTGTTAATGCAGGATAAACTGACACTACTGCATACAGTTGTGGTTTGAGTGTGACTCCACAAACTTTTAATCTTTGCATCTAAAAACTCAGGGGATCAATACCATTTTATAGCTTACCCTCAACATTGTAAGCAACTGTGTTGTACCAAAGTCATTTGGCAGATTTTTAGCAGCCATTTTAGTATGACCTCCAGGCAGCTTTTTGGGCACTATTTACCTACTATAATAATAATTGCAAATTGTGCGTTGGCTCACACAGAACAGCAGGGCTGCCTATGTGTTGCTCTGCTCACAGGAGGAGAGAGAATACCTGGGTGGCAGTGGCTCAGGAGGTAGAGCGGGTTGTCTGATAGCCAGAGGGTTGGCCGTTTGAATCCTTTTCAGATTTTTATTTCTAAAAAGGTTTGAACGCCACATATCGTTTCCCTTCCACTTCACAATTATGGGCTACTTTGTGTTGGTCTATCACCTAAACTCCCAATAAAATACATTTAAGTCTGTGGTTGTAACGTGAAATAAGGTTCGAGGGGTATGAATACTTTTTTGAGGCACTGTATGTCCCACTTCCAGCATGAAGAGAAGGTATGTGTACCAACTGGAGAGCAGCAAATCATATTTAACCTTGTTTACATACAGCAATGAATGATTTAGCCCGCCTTCATTAGTGGATATAAGTGGACAGATATCAGCTGAACAGGTAAAACGATATTGAGTCATAACATTTGCCTCATTCTTTAATCCTTTTTAAACTTCTCTATAGTTTTTGAGCAAGTTTTTATGTGTAAAACAGGTTAATAGTAGGTTAATAAAATACATGCGTCTAGGCCCAGCAGGCCGCTTACTACATCTATAGACTCACTAGTCAAATTTCAATAACACTACTTTGATCAATTTACGACAAGATAAGTTTTAAACATCTTTTTTTCCCTTCACATATCTAACATATGTAAACTTACAGAAGACTTGGGGCTTTATTAATGGCTCAATCCAGATCACTAACATGTTGGGCTCATCCCTGCAGAGCACTGAAAAATTGCCATGCTAATTCACAATATGGATACTATGATAAAGAGTAGGTTATGTTCAAGACAACTGACAATCTTCCCAGGAGTGGGCATCCCAGCAAATTCATCCCGAGGTCAGACTGTGCAATGCTCAGAGAAATTACAAAAATCCCAAGAGCTACCTCTCAGATTCTACAGGCCTCAGTTAGCATGTTAAATGTTAAGGTTCATGACAGTACGATTAGAAAAAGACTGAATAAATATGACTTGTTTGGAAGAGTTGCCAGGAAAAATAATAATATTTTTCCCGGTTTGGCTGTTGATTGGATCTTACTGGCTACTAATGTTTCTGCCTCTACTCATACGTGTACCATTGCAATACTGTATGAGGCCAAAGCCCAACATCACTGATTCATATTTAACTTTTAAAAAACAAACTTTAAGAACCATAACAATTAGAGTATGTTGCACAAACTGTTTGACAAGTTTATGGACACTTAATTTACTCTCTGAGTTTTAAATTAAATTAAAGACATCAAGATTTTGACTGTAAACAAGCATGATGCAGATGATGGAACATGATGTAGATGTAACATGTATATTCAACACTGGTAGTAAGTGCTACAGTCTTGCCATGACAACAGTATATTTTAAATCAAGATTTAGGCTTCAAGACTTTGGTCTGCACCTACTGGAAGCTTAAAAGAGAACTAATTTTTTTTTTTCCTTTTTCTTCAAAGGCACAATATTGACACTTCACCATCAATGTTTATTTGTATTATAGCATAGAATACTTGTTATGAAAGGAAAAATTAAAACCCTCACAATGACGCAGTGTTACAGTTTTTGTCACACAGTTGTTGCAGTTTTTCCAGAGGAAGCCAGCAAATCTGACGCTTTTGCTGTGATTTATTACTCTGGTTGTCCCATCAAGACACTATTTGTGTGTGACAGAAACTGGGGATTTGGGGATGAGAGTGAAGAGGGTGTAAAAGTGTTTGAGTGTGTATAACATCTGCCAAGTTAATTATATACACATGGGTGGAGGAAGAGGAGGTGTGTGTGTGTGTGTGTACTTGTTTAGATATCTTTGTGAGGACACAGATTCGCATAAAACTATAGTTGTGAGGACCAACCGTGATTTGTGAGGACAAAATGCTGGTCCTCACGAATTTGAAGGCATGTTTGAGCATTTTTGAGGCTCAAAACGTGGTTTTAGGGTTAGGGTCACAATTAGGTTATGGTTAAGTTTAGGAGGTTTAGGGTAAGGGTTAGGATTAGGCATTCATTTCTGATGGTTAGGGTTAGGGTAAGGGGCTAGGGAAAGCATTATGTCAATGGAGTTCCCCACTAAGATGTCAAAATGAGTGTGTGTGTGTGTGTGTGTGTGTTGGGGGGACATGGGATATATTGGAAATTTTTTGCTTAGCTTTATTTTTGCGGAGAGAGTCAGAGCAGCGTATAAATCAGCGCTGTGCGTCAGTGAGAAATACCTCGCCTTACGGTGACGGGGCCAGGAAAACAGATGCCACTTATTCAATAAACTAATACTCATAGGGAAGAAAAATGTGGGCTGGATATGGAGGAGGGAGGGAGGGTCGATGGGGAGCTGCCTGTCAATAGGAAGGTTTTATGGGACAGAGGAGCAGATAAAATTCAGCTGAACAAGCCAAACAGAAACAGAGTACTGGAGCTCCAAGGCCACACTGTACCTTGCATTGATGTGGACTGGAGTTAGACCAGTATATCCACTGCTGGATTGTTTATAATAAGCCAAAGTTGTTCCCTATTTTAAGTTCTTTTCCTTTTTCTTAAAGTTCCCCCTAACCAGATGATTATAATCATCAAAGTATATTTTTTAAAAATTAAGGTCACAAAATGTCTTAAAAAGTCCTTTTTTTTCTCTCTTGTGAGAGATCTTATGAGGTTTGAGATGGGGCTTATATTATATACATTACTGTATCCTCTTAGTGTTAAGATTTTTTTTATTAATGCCTTGAGCTGAAAAAAATTTAAATTTGGGATAATGAGAATTAAAGCAGACAGTTCACATGTGAAATCAAAGAAGCATTGTCAGTGTAGCTGTTTGTGTCTGTGTTACTGCATCATCAGCTGCTGTTGGACACAGACTGGTAATGTTGACATGATATTACTGTAGGCTCTGTTCGGCCAAGGGTTTTGGTAAAACGTTCTGCACACTATGAACTTGCACTCTTCTACAAGTCAAATCACATCCTGACTCAGTGAAAATGTTGAAGTGGTATTAGTTTGTTTACCATGCCGAAAGATCTTTAAGTGTGTAGAAGCTCTGATTACAATCCGTTTGTTGTCTCAAAAGGCTGAAAATCTGAAATGGATATTAAATATCCAAAATTAACACAAGCTGTAGGAGGAGGGAAGAGCAGTTTATGCCCCCCCCAAAAAAAAATTCCAAGCATCGCTTACAACTGCCTTGTCACATAAATTTGCCCTGGTATTCCTTCATTAGTGCTTCTTAAAAGCTATTTAACAATATTCACACACTGTTAAATCTGATAAAATGTGCTTACCCTAAAATAATTATGCAAAGTCGTTGCTTCAAGAAAACTAAGTAACCTCAGTTTAAGAGGGGCGAGTTATACTAACTTATTTTGAGTGTTCAAAAGCATGACAACTTGCATAAATGTAATATAGTATACCACAGTAAAGGAGATTTGCTTAATTTGAAATTAAAAATACATAATTGACCGTGATCTCACTTTTTATTGGGTTCCTGTGCCTCATACACTGCACAGTTACCATTTCTAAAACTATAAACCTCATTCTGCAGGAAAAAGCATAGATTGCTCAATATAAGTAAACTTGAAGTTTACTTAATTATGTATAAACTAAGTTAAATGCATTAATTTATTTAGAAATTAATGTTCTACATTTACTTTGCAGACATATTCTAAAAATACAGAAAAATTCCTTCATCTACGTTTCTTAAAGGAGCTCTGTGTACCCACAGAAAACCATTATTACTAATGACAACTGCGGCCGTTAAGTGAACTTCTGTGTTCACACACTGTGTGAGCTAGCATTGGCCAAAATTGTGATGGGACATACCTAAAAGAGGTTAAAGAGCCCAGGTTATCCTTCAGCCTCTCAATTAGGGATGGAGTGCCAAAGAATATAACCTCTGTCTTGCAATCATTTAGCTGTAGGAAACTATGGGACATCCAATTTTTATATCCAAGATACAATCATTGAGCCTTGTATCTGTGTAGAGTAGTGATTTCCAAGATTCAAAGGTAAGTACAGTTCTAAGTCATCTGCCTAGCAATGAAAAGCATGAACAATGAAAAAAGAACAGGCCCCAAAATAGAGCCTTGTGGAACTCCAGATGCCATAATTGCTGATTCAGATGAGCATTTTCCCATGTTAATTAAGAACGTTCTGTGTTTAATATCAAATTTCAATCAATTTAGAGCCAAACCCTTGAGTCCTACACAATGTTCCAAATGCTCCATGAGTAAACCATGACAGGGTCAAGGAGGCCCAGGTTTCGGTGGGTCTTAGAGCAGCTCTGGGGTACCTGAGAAGATGTATAGGCCCTTAAGCTGCTAACGTGGTCACGGAGGAGCTTCTTTCTATCCTATAGATGGTTATAGTGGTAATTCTGATGTTAAAGAAGCTGTTTAAGTGATTCTTAGAGTCCTCAAGGTCCATGAGGTCCAGTTGAAGAAAATACAGTTTCTTTTATTTTTTAAATTAAATTAGTACACCTTCTTCTTGTGCAGGTTTCAGTATTTCAATTCATCTACCACTGTGGTTAGGGTTAGATTGTTCTACCAGTATGGTTTTGCTGGGAATAAAAGCTCGTCTCTCGCTTTGATTTCTAACACCACTTCCCCCTCTTTCTCCTGCCCTCCCTCACTCCCTTCATACATATTTATTGATGTTTACTTGATGGGAACATTTGGAGCTGAAGACTGATGGTTCTTTATATCAGCCTAAAAAAAAGAAAGAAAAAACACTGCACACCTCCTCTCAGCTCCATCTCTTTCCGGTTTGTTTTTTTCTGCTGACTGTTTCTTTTTCTGAACTTTTTCTTCTTCTCTGTCATTTTTTTCCCTCTGTGTGTCATTTCAACAGGATCCATCATCAGAGGAGCAGTTTGTTTATGTCAGTGAGGCCTTGGAAGTGCTTTCGATTCAGTTTTAAACTGGTGTCGAGATACAGGATACTGTTTAAGTTTCATGATGGCAATGAGTGATGAATCAGGAAAAAATCGGATCATAAATGGCCTGCGTTTCCACTTATAGGCTTGACATATTACAAAAGCAATGCAGTATAAACCACAGCAATGGACTAAATTAATAACCACTGCTTTTATGATTGATGTGTTTACTGCACTGGTGTTTAAAAGAGTCATTAGTGCTTTTAGGGAAAGTTGAGTATTTTTGCTAAGCACTTTGATCTCCACAGTTCACAATTCAGGTCTCATTCTGGTGGCTGATGTTGTTTATGAGTAAGGCCTGTATTTGTATATGGATACAATCACGCTTGTATATCGGAGGACAGAAAGTTTACAGTCGATTGAAAGTGTATCATCACAGAGCCCAGCTTTATGGAGGAATTAAATTTTAATTTCTGTCATTTGTTTCTGGCATCTAACAATGCCTTGTTGATGGTTTGGCCTGGTTCCTTAGGTTTTCCAACAGCGTAGTTAAACATTTAAAATTCTCCATTACTCACGTAAACGCTAAAATAAGGAGAGCACTGAGGCATTTAAATGTTTTAATGTTTAATGTTTCTCAATGGAAAAACTGAAAAACCCTGAACTGAGACAACTGATAGAGCAAGAAGTTTTCCTAGACATTAATCGTGTTAGATATTATTTTCTTGGATATAATCCCACTGGGGAGGGACATCATGATATCAGACTTTTTTCTCCACAATTATCATGGGCAAAAGAAATCATGATAATGATATTATTGTGAGATACTATCAGTAAAATTCATCTCTGAGTTTGTTTAATGTGTGTTATGACTGTTATACACTGGAACCAGAGCTTTAAAAAACATACAAAAAGAAAAAGTACACAGTCATTTGTTATTATCATATGTGTAATATGAACATGGTATCAATATTTCATTTTTAATCAACTTGGTTATCATATATACCAGTATATATAGTAACCCCTAATTCCCCCTTGGTTTGAGGTTAGAAATCTTTAATATATATATATATATATATATATATATATATATATATATATATATATATATATAAATTTAAAAAAAAAAAAGTATCCATCCA
>VUQI01039682.1:0-18050 GCA_015106735.1 Paratilapia polleni | reverse complement strand
GAGATCTTTTAGCCTACTTCACTTTGTGAGACAGGTTCTGTTTAAGTGATTTCTTGATTCAACAGGTCTGACAGTAATCAGGCCTGGGTGTGGCTGGTAAAATTGAACTCAGCTTTCTAAAAAATGTGGTTAATCCCAGTTAATTCATGATTTAACAATACTAATAATTTAAAAGCAATTACTTTTTCACAGAGGGCCATGTAGGTTAGGATTTTTTGTTTCCCTTAATAAAAAAAAAACTTCATTTAAAAACTGCATTTTGTGTTTACTTGTGTTATCTTTGTCTAATATTTAAATTTGTTTGATGATCTGAAACATTTAAGTGTGACAAATATGCAAAAAACGAAGAAATCAGGAAGGGGGCAAACACCTTTTCACACCACTGTATGTCCTGATGACTCAGATAGTGTCCATAAAGGTGTCCATCTAAAGAAAAAGTTGTCTCTGAATGTGACATTTCACCTAAATATAATCAGGAAAATAATTTCGATAGGTAGGAATGTAATTTAAATGAGACACAGTCGTCCTCTAAAAAGTACAATGTGTTGCTTTAGATTGTTTTTTGTACTAAAACAAGAGAGACTGAGCTTGAAGGGTGTTGCTAGGCTGATTTTGATACCATCAGAGAAAGTCAATCTAACCTTTTTTTCCCACTCTTATGCTAAACTGTGCAGTAAAACACAGTGGAGGCTCTGTCATGGTTTGGGGCTGCATTTCAGCCAGCGGTGTTGTGGCTCTTGTCAAAATTGATGGAATTATGTACGCAGAAAAGTACCGTCAGATTTTGCAATACTATCTGGAAAATGTCTGATTGGCAACAGCATCCTTTTTCAGTATGACAATGATCCCAAACACACTGCCAGTGTAATAAAAGCATACCTGGATAGAAAAACACACATGGATCATGGACTGTCCTCCCCAGAGCCCGGACCTCAACATTATTGAAGCAGTGTGGGATCATCTTGACAGAGAGCCGAACAAAAGGCGGCCAACATCCAAAGAAGAATTTAAGATAAGAAACTAATACAACAAATGTGAATGTCCTTCAAGAAGCCTGGAGAACTATTCCTGAAGACTACTTAAAGAAATTACAAGAAAGCTTGTCTAAGAGAGTTCAGGCTGTGTTGAAGAATGAAGGTGGTCACACCAAATATTGACTTTCAAGCTTGTTAGAATTGTACAAACTCTGTCTTTGCCTTTTGTACTGTATTTCCATGTATGCTTGCACAGATTTCAGTAACAATAATAATAATAATAATAATTTGTCTTATACGCAACACATGTTTCAATAAATCGGTGCACCTGTTTCTATCTTATTTTATTATTTCACATGGAGATAAGTCTATGCTACATTTACATACATGTATTTGTTGACACTCCCAATATCATAGAAGAAATTTTTGAACCGTGAAAGAATATTTATTTTTAATTATTCAAGAAGAACTGTGGAACACAATAATCTAAGTCGAAAAGGTGTGAAAATAACAGTCACCTCATTTCCAGCTAAGTCACTAAAGGTAGAAACACAAGTGCGATAAACCAATCATCACTTCTTGACTGGAGATTAAATACAGTTAGTCATCACTTTATTATCTGATGTTGATTCGTGAGATAGATTCTCAAAATCACCCAGTAATAATAAACTAAACATGTGACTCTTCATGATCCTTTTATCTTTGTGGAATCTAATCAGATGTTGGTGGCTCTCCTACCCCCAGAGGGGGCGTGGATAAGTGTATTATCTAGATCATTCCACCGCTGCTAACAAAATCACCACCAGCCAACATTTCCTACCCAGCAGATGAACCCATCCTCCCTTCAGCTAACAGACCGTGCACACACACACACATACATGCACTCTTGCTGTTGTTATTAAGCCCTGCTCTCTCCTGACATGAGCAGATCATGTGGCTTTCATCAGTAAAAGGGTCTAGGGAGGAAGGAAAAAAAACATTTTTATTTATTTATTGTGGACATTAATCCATGCAGGTTTTATATAGAGAGTCTGCTTGCTGTTTTAAATATATGAAGTTCCTGTTCCCGCTGGCTGAAAGTGAGCCCATTATGGTTTGGATCCAGCTGCAAACTCCAGTCTGCTACTTTAGTCTGAACAAAAGACAGACAAGAGACTATGGGTAGATGAGACAGACGGGGAGCATGGTTGAGTGTGTTTCAGTGGATAGTCACAAAAAAACAATAGTTTGAGCTCAATGTCTGAGCTTCTGGCACTGAGGGAGAGGATGGGATCTGCAGAGTAACTGAGAGCATGAAAAATAAGCATCTGTGTGTCAGAGATAGTGTGAGGGGAATGATTATGATACTATAAGAGTGAGGCAGCTGAGATCAACAGCCTTACTGCCAAGGTAAGTATCATCACACTTTACCCATATGTTCCTCCTGCTGATCCCACATGGATGTGAGGATGCTGGGTAAGGTTAAAGCTGATGCAGCCTGTCTGAAGAAAAGTGCATGCTGTTTAAACACAGCCTGCTTTGTTAATGAATGGATAGACTGATTAGTCAGTGATTGCAAGCCCACTCTGTAAGACGTTTGTCACTGTGGGATTTTCAGCAATCCTGGTACCCTTTATTCATTTTAAAATAAACTTGAGCCATGCACAGATGTACGGCTAATGAGAATTACCTGAGAACAAGCACGAATTGCAGAATAAGACTAATACAACAAGTCCACGAGGCAATACACTGAATCCAGGGAGAGGAATTGTGTATCTGATTATAACTTAGCCTTGTTTCTTGTTAGAAAATTCAGTTCTTGGAGAAAAATGTATCATGAATAGCAGGTGACACCACTGAATAATTAAAAAGTTATACATTCTGCAGGGAAGACACTAAAATGCCATTCATATGCAAAGCTGGAGGAAATTTAGAGGCTGGCAGGCACTTGGCAGAGACTTGGTTTGTGCCAAGGAACCCATCGTTCACCTGAGTAACAGTGGCCATGATTGATTGCAAAGAAAGCTTAGACTGACTAATTTTGCCAACGCCCCACAAAAGTTTCAAGGTTGTTTGCATTAACAGCAATAAATTATGCATAATTGATAGCAGGCTACGTCTATTCAAGTCATTGCTCACGAGGCCATGGACAACTGAAGCAATCTTTTTTCCTCACTAACAGCATTTTCAGCTCCCAATACAATCCATCTGGATGGATATGAATGTGAATATATACTTTATGAACTTAAGAACTTGGTGCAAAAACTTTTTTATGAATGCTATTTTATGGCTCTGACAAGCTTGAAGAAAAGTGGATGACAAAAAAAAAAAAATTAAAGAAATAATGTGATATTTTAGCCTATTTGTGGAGAGTGAGATGACATGATGGATATCACTGTCAAGACTGTGCCCTCAGCATGGATCTAAACTTGCATCCAATTAGCTTAGCTCACCAGAAAAACTCTAAATATTGAGCAACAGCCAGCCTGGCTCTCTCAGACAGCAACAAAATTCACCTCTAATCTCACTAATTGACAGGGCAGATTGAATGTAATCAATCCATACACAAATGTAGTGTTAAACTGAAAATTTTCATCTTCCAGATGTCCCTTTTTAGATGATTTCTTGGCAAAACCTTTGTTGAGTTTTTTCTTTTTCTGAAGTTAAACAATTTCTCACAAAACAATAAAGTGTGATTTTTACACTTTTTCTTTTCTTCCTGACTGAAAGAACAAAATATACCGTGTTAATTAGTGAGCTTCAAAGGTGCTGGTAGGCACATTCTGTCACTGTTGAACAGAGCTACCTGTTTACCCCACTTTTTCACCTTGTTTGATGTAAGCAAAGCTAAAATGCTGGTAAATCTAGCCTTAAATTTAAGGCTAAAATTACTATCTCTTATCTCATTTCAAAAAGGGTGTGTTTTAAAGACATTGGAGATGCACAGATTGTGAAATTTTGTTTGAAATAACAATTTAGCCTTGTTTTGTCCTTGCTGTAATCCATTCCTTCCTTGTGCCAGGAAAATAAATATATCCTCATCATTTTAAAAAAAAACTAACTCAATTGCAGACACCATCACATGTCTGCGGCGTCCTTCAGATGTACCCATGAGATTCATGGATTACAGCCACATGGCACGCTACTCAAAGGTATGGAGAACATTGGAATATTTCCACTGCTTTCCACAGAGCAAAGACTTCAAGGAGGGCTTCAAAGCCTGTGTAAATATGTTCAAGCTAAAGGATCAGTTACACATCTATGTTTAATCAGCCACAGAAGAATGCACAGGCATGCACACCTTTAAACCCCCTTTTACCTTGTGTAAACACAATGCTTGATGAGTCTTCAATCTACCTGTAAGGTGATGCTGCTCATTGATGAATAACTGAAAATTCATGGCTACTTCTTGGCTGAGGTTTCCAAAAAAGTTAAATTCACTTCTATGAGACACGTCTACAAATCTCCTCAGGGCCTGAAATTCAAGTTGAATCTGCTACAAATAAAACAAATTCAAGAGCTGTTCACTCTGGAAATTGTGTCATGCTTGCATAAAGCATGAGCTGCCTGTGCCCTGTCCATTGTATTTACTGAAAGCAAAAAATGTGACACATTTAGCTGGTTATGTTACACAAAGTACAAAGCCTCTCTTGTCTGTCATAAAGGCAGATGTGCACCGCGCTGTAGATTCACGGGGATTAGGAAGGTGTAATTAACCCAGATACAAACCTTGAATATTTAGGGAAGTCATCAAGATGACAGAGACAGCAATTAGTGCATGCGTGTGCCTGTGTTTGTGTGTAAAGAGCCTTCAAACGCGCTGAATGAAGGTCCCTGAGCACAGAGCTTTGTAGCTAAAAATGACAGCTCTTGTCTCATTCAGACATGATTCGTAGGCGAGATGTCTCAGTGCTGCATTACGAGCTTTTGCAGCTTTGAGATGTTTGGTGTGATCAAAAATGTCTGGATTCCACAAGGAGTTCGGCATAAACACAATGATTACGGGATCAATGCTCATGTTAATGCCTGCTGCCACCAGGCATGGAGTTGAGTTTCAAGATAGTAAGTGCTTATAACTTTAAATGGGAATCTCTCTGCATGAGGCTCCAGGCAGCAGTGTACGGAGGATTAAACTCAGGCACATTTCTACATGTGTCTCATCTGGGCAAAGTCGCTAATTTGTAATTTGCAGCACATTCAAAATTATGCTGATCAACCAAAGAGACGCAAGTCAAACAACAGGTGAAGAGAAGGTGATAAATTTTTCACAGACCCAAAGTGGGCTTTCCAATTTTAAATGCTACATGGCTTGTTCGCTGCCCCAATGATGAAAATTATTCATCACCTCTCAGTGCTTTTCCCTTGTGTCACTGACTGATTGCAGTTATGTAAAAACGCTGCATGCAGACTTCCAGTTCAAGTTCAAACCTGGCCTCAGCTTGATCCCAGTCGTAACAATCAAATGTCAAAATACTTAATGGTGTTGAACAAAAAGCATGTAAAACCAGCCCTGTGATAGGTAAAAGGAGCAGTTACAGTTGATGCAGGGATCAGGGCTGTTGTATTTGCTTTTTGTAAATATTTGGTGGTTGTCAGTGAAGCACAGAGAGCTCATACATGGCAGGGGACCTCAGTTTCCCCCAACAAGGCTGATCCAGTGAGATGTGGCGCCTGACATCTACTCAGTTATTAAATTTTCACACACTGCTGACCGCAATATCATCAGGAGCAAACACTCGCTGCTGTGTACCCTCAGGCGCCTAGGCCTGTTTACGTGTGTATTTAGAGCTGGTGAGTGTTTTTATGATTCTGTGTTGTGAGATAATTTCAGAAGTCTTTCCACAGATCCGACTGTGATCCTGAAAAAGATGTTGTTGGATATGAGTGCAAAATTAAATGGCAAAGGCTGCGGTGTGCAATTAGTAGCTGTTACTTATTTCCTTGCACGTCAACTTTGCCCCTGTCTTTCTCAGTATAATATTGAAGAATAAGTGAACACATGACTCAGCAGTTTAGTGAAGCAGCGGCTTCTCCTCATAAGAATATAAATTCAGTTTTTAGCACTTCCGAATAAGAATAAGTTTGGAAATGTGCTTCCATCACTAAGGAATAAGAAAATGGCCATTTGGTCTGACTGCATCTCCTTGAAAAGAAAGTTTCAAATCCAAGGGAGATAGTTTTGACCCTCATAAATATACCAGTTTAATAATCTATTTTCACATATGAAGTTTTTCTCCTACTCACACACTCCCAGCCTCCTCCAGGCATCAGCACATCCTCTATTCAAGTTTTATTTTAGACTAAGTTTAATGTTTTTCACAACTTGCGTCTAGGAATAACTCGGTGGAGCACAACCAAAAATGTGTTAAAATTCAATTTTTGTATCTAAACGTGACTGTCAAAGCTCAGCGTCTGGAGGTTATCAATGATTTGAACCAAGAGCGATGTGAAGCTAAAAGGAGACTGTGCCTGTAATGAGCTACTGTATTTCTTAAACCCTTGGATCTACTGTACATTGTTTTCTTGCCAGATGGTGTTAAAGAGCTGTCTTATTCCTGATGTTCTATTGGACTCCCAGTTATGCACAACAAGAGCCTGTTATGCTTTTTAAACTTTATGATCATGCTGTTATTTCAAAAGAATGGCTGTACACATTGATTAGCTGTTTGGTTTTGGGTCCTCAGTTTGCCCAACAGATTAAGACTCAATTTAAATCTTGCTTGGTGAAAGTAATGAGCTCCTGCATTGCAGCTCCATCAATAAATAAGAGTCTTCTTGCAGGCTGGGCCTTGGTGTTGCTTGTAACTGATGAGTATAATGAGGAGTTCTATATCTTCATCCTTGGTTTTATTCCATCCTTGCACTATTTTAGACTGACGTCAATTAAAAAGAAAAACATGAAATAAAGAGTTTCTGAGAATGAGAGTTAAAATAAATACGCAGGTTGCTGCTGATTAGACTTGTGAGGTTGTAAAGTGCAAAAGCATGTACAATCTTCAAGGGCAAAAAGCAAATTCTTAAACTATTTCTATTGTCTGCCCACCGCTTCTGTGAAGCTCTGCTGGGAAAAATATGGTGAGTCTGAAAAGGAGGTGGCCTTGCTGGCGCAGCATAAGCAAGCTGTCTTTTGAATGCCTTGGTGCACTTAGGTATTCTGTGGAAAGGGATGGAGAGCTGTCCTTGAGAGCACATACACAAAAAAGACAATGAACGAGAGGTCACAAATAGCCTGGACAACACTAAGCCAGAGAGTACAGTACATGGAGAACATACTATCAAGCTTTTATTTTTTTTTTTATTGTTTTTAACAATAATGGCATGGTAAAGCAAGACCTTTTAAAACATTTATTCAGCGTGTTTATTTTGTGCTTCGTCGTGTGTCATTTTTATGTTTCTCTTTCTCTTCTTTCTCCCCATTAATTTCTTCATATTGGTTGACAGTTTGAAAGGCTCTTGATTGATTTACTCATCTATGCAATCACTCGTGTAAATAGGAAAAGACGGGAGAGTGGGGTGATAATTAGACCTTGCAGAAACGGGAATGCCTCTGAGGAAACTGTGTGCAAAATCCTGAAACTTTTCCTGCCAGTGCATGACTACAGCATGTGAACACACACGATAATCTAATTTATACTCACTCTGACACTAACTCTGATATTCTTTAAAATATTCTGAATTTTACGTGTGCAGCTGCTTAAATAAAAACTACACTCTGAACTTGCAGTGAAAGTCTGAAGTTCCTGTCCTTCAGAAATGTGAGTGACTGGTTATAATTGACCCCCATATTGCTTTATTTAGCATTACATATTGATTGCTGCCTACAGGAACACAACTCAGTGGGAGGTTGTCAGCATTGCCACAAAGCAGTAGATAGCAGCAAGAGAGAGAGAGAGAAACACTCACATGGTGGCTTCAGAGACCAATTATGGTGTATGTGTCACTTAAGAGTGTTTTGAGGGCTGAACGCAGTGGTATGTGTTTAGAGCCTGAGGGTACAATCTCATTTTACATTCAGCTCTTTTTTATTTGGCTCCACATGATTTCAGGGAGCTTTCCAAAGTTTTAAAATCAAATGACACGTACAAAAAAGTACCTTGGCATATTTTCTTTCACGACTGACAAGCATGATATTTGTCATTTTTTCTGTTTGACTTGTTGGGTGTTCAGATGTTACGGAAGGTAAAGAGCCTCAGCTGTCATCATAAAACAGAAAGAAAAAAAAAACAGTAGGCTATAAGGGAATAAAATCAAAACAGTACCGAATAATAGCAAGAAATGGTAGGGATCTATAAATACATGCAGGTCATGTTTATACATGTTGATTTAGTGTCTAGAAGGTTATGAAACTTCTCTCAGATAGAGAGAAAATCAGCTGACAGTGAGAGACATCTAGTGGTAAATCACGGAACTTCCGCATTGACGCATTACTTTTTTTTTTTTTTTTTACCAGCTCAAAAGAAAAAGCTCCTGCTTGTCACATCAGGTGTCAGAAATACAAGACCTGTTTTTCTTGGTACTTTTGGGGAATACAAATGGGGGGGGGGGAATCTGTATACAGTGCAGTTGGTGGCTGTTACTTGCTTAAGGCATCAACTGTCACTAGAGTTGCTTCTGCAGCATGAATATCAATGTGTCAGAGATGATTTTTTCAGGTTATCGCATCTAGGTTGTGGTGTATCTCATGTGTATTCAAAACTGTTGTCTGTAAATGCAAACTAGATAAATAAAACTTGAACGATTAAGGAAACACTTGAACATTTTTAACTTTGATTTTTAGTGTGAAACCAGTCTTCCATGGGTTGATGATTTTCCATTGTTACGTCATTCTGTTCTTAAGAAATTGCACAATGTATGACAGTAGCTTAAAGATTTTCATCTCGAATATTTCACTAATCCGATGTGTGATTTAAGTGTTCCCTTATTTATTTATTTGAGCAGTTCTATGCCACCACATTTTCCAGCGTTTCTACAGATAGTTCTAACTACCCAAATATCTTGTTTCCTCGTGGTTTGCACTCTTTATGCTCCAAAAGGTGTGTAGGCTACAGTGAGTTTGAGTGTTATGGAGCAGTTACCTCCAGGGAGCGCCCGTCTTCAGGTATTTAGTCTATTGTCCACTTTTCTCCTACAGTATGTGTCAAGACCGAAATATGCAGAGCAAATATGGAAGAAGTCCTCAAAAAATAAAAGCCCCCATAAAGGGTTAATAATTTTACTGGAATTGTAAATGAATCGATAAGACACCCAAGAAACCAAAAGTCTCAATGACATCACGTCACGTCAAGAGCCCTAGTTTTCACGCTTGTATAAACCATCCCCTAAAGGATATTTCAGGGGGTAAATTTTAATTTTAATTTGAAAGCCAACCGGAAGTTATATTCCGGTTGACTTGACACCTGTCCACCTTTTACTACCTCCCTCCACAGGTTCCCCTCCCCTTCTTTGAACTAACCACCTACAATAAGTTTGACAGCTCAGCTTTTTTTGTGCTCACACGCAGAGCAGCAGCACGGGAGTTACTTTTCACCATCTTTTTTCCCTCCCTCTCGGTTTTAATCATTTTTGTTGCTATGTGTGCGCGCGCGTCCTACGTCTCCTACTGGCTATGAGGAATTTTCTGTGTACGTAGGTTTGGTCACTGCTCCCACTTGGACCTGTTTTTTTTTGTTGTTTGTTTTTTTGGTTGGCGTCGGTGTAGTTTTTGTTAAAAAATAAATAAATAAAAACAATATTTTCTTTGTCGGTCGTCGCGAGGGAACTAAATTAAACATGTCGAGGAGCGCGGAGGAGGTGAACAAGCTAGCTGAAAGTACATACAAGGTGGGTACTGCTTTGGTATGAAGCTGGGAACACAACAGGTGCGACCGCAGCGAGAGGAAGAAATGCCTCCTTAAACTCAGGTTCAACTTTACAGGCTGACTTTTACCAACCTGTTGTCTAACAGGTGTTATTCATGGGACTCAGACTCATTTTTTTTAATTGAGCAGTAAAGTTTAGACAGCCTTTAGACACTTTACCTTCTTTTGGATACTAGAGCAAAATATATATAGGGTGATATTTGTTGTTAATGGGCTATAAATAGATAGATCCTTTAACACTGTCACTCACTTATTTTTATATGAGTGAGTGACAGTGTTAAAGGAGACAAAAAGCTATTAACACACTTGAGTAGCCTACCCTGGGGTCTTGCTTTTTCAGGATCCCTTGGCTAAAGTCTGTGCTTGATTTACTCAGCATCCCGGGCTACAGTGTTTAATGAGTTCAGTGCAGTTTGTCAGCAGTTTTTACTTTAGTTTAGAAGCTTCCCGAGAGCCTGAAACTGCCTATTAGTGAGCTGAATCGCTGGTTTTAAGAGAATAGCCCCACCCTGGGAGTGTCATTTCCTTTTCCCTCTTCTCCCATTAAAGTGCTGCCTTGGCTGATCAGCATCATTTGGACTGTTCTGTAGTATAGCCTATGCTGGTATCTGTGCCAGGAGCCTAATTAACTTTAATTTATTTACTGAAGTGGCAGCTTTGCAAGTGAATTGGTGTCCCCCCCCCCTCCCTGTTGGGGGAAACCGGTCCTTGTAAAACAATTTTAATAAATAATCAGTTGCTTTTTGTAGAGTACTATGATTGAATGGGGTTTCAAAGAGAAACCTAACCAATGAAAATGAAATGTTTAACTCAATACGAGCCCCATTTACCAAATCCCACCAGGAGTTCTGACTTAACCGCTGTCTGTAGTGTGCACTCCACAGGTGGCACAGTAAAGGTGACTCTGTTCAAAGAGCTGGAGGAGGAAAAGAAGGCATGAAGCTTTCTCACAAGCATTTAGCCCTCTTAAAGAGTTCTTATCCACCGGCCTCCTCCAGGGGCAGCCCCCACAGCTCATTGGAGTGGTGAAATGCAGGAAAAAGACTCCAGGTTTAATAATTTAGCTGGCTGTGTGTTTTGTGTGGTAAGATTATACAGCAAGCTCCTTGGCAGCCATCACCTCTGGCTCGCTGATATAATGGCAACACAAGGCTCCCAAAATAGTTTGTTTAAATTATTAGTGCAGCTAATTAGTGGCGAGTTGTGTTGTTGTTTTTGTAAATTAGAATGACTTGGCTGTTTACATGTTTCATGGATTTTGAAAGCCAGTGTTTTTTTTTTTTTGTTTGTTTTTTTTTGTTTGTTTTTTTAGCATTGGCAGAAAGAGTGCTTCTCATAATGCATTAATGGATGCTGTAAATTAAAGGACAAGTTATTTCTTATGTCTTTATCAGACTCAGGTGAGCTGTTGCTTACACAGTATGTCAATTATTGACAAAGGTCTGACTTACAAGTGGTTGATCATTGCATAACTCATGAAACATTGTTTGCCATGGGTGTCCTAAGGAGGTTTGTTTGTGTGCACCTAAGCTAAGACCTTTTCCTACTCTATACTCACCAGCGGGTTGGACGTGACATTTATAAATGGAGCTCAAAAATTACTTAATTTTAGCTGTGGGAAGAGGTGCTGATTCTAAGACATGATTAGTTCCCCTCTGTGACTTTGATTAAAGAATGATGAACATTGGAGACCACCCTTTCATCAGATTTGTCTGTGTGTGAAGTGTTTGGAAAAATCTTCATTTCTATTCATGCCTGCATTGTTTAATTGATTATGCATTCTCTTATTCCTACACTTGTTATTTCTCCTTGTTGTCTTTGTGCTGCTCTTAAGTTTTCATAGAAGCCATTTTTGTCTTCTGTGACATAATTTGTCAGACATTATCTGCATGCATGGCATGCAAGTGAATATGTGCCCGAAGGACATGGGTTATAGCTTCTGTTAAACAGTCAACAGGGTTTAGTTTGGCTGCATACGTCTCATTCTTTCCCACATAATTTACATTTGATGTCACTCTGTCAGGTGGACAGTCACTGTCTCCTTTTCTCTTTCAACCCCTCAGAATGTAATGGAGCAGTTCAACCCAGGACTAAGGAACCTGGTCAACCTGGGCAAGAACTATGAGAAATCAGTGGCTGGTGAGTTTCTTTACTACATTATTAAAACATTCAGAGTAAGTTAGAGTTGGCTAAAAAAAAAATGAAAATGACTAACTAGAAGGTTGTAGTGTGGCTGAGAGAGTGTGTGGAGGAAAGATTTGATAGATTGGATAATAGTGGGGCTGTCATTCTGTGGTGTTCAGAAGGCATTGGGAGCTACTCTGACAAACATTAATGACCATTTTATCATTTTCCCAGCAATGACCCTGGCAGGAAAGTTGTATTTTGATGCACTGTCTAAGATTGGGGAGAATGCTGCAGTTTCTCCTGTCTCCAGAGAATTAGGTAAGTTTCAATGTTGCCCTGTGCTCTGGTTCTCTGCTGGGATAAACTGGGGGAAATCTGCAGACTGTGGAGGTAGTATCCTCTTTCTTGAAATAGTTGTTTACCTCTTAAAAGCATTTATTCATTGTTCATTGTATTCATTGTTGGATTTCCAAGGTAAAAGTGTAAAGATTAAATGCTGAATAGCGAGAGCACATACTTTATTGTTTAATGAAAATTGATGGAAAAACTCTACTTTGTTTAGCCGTGTGGCTTAAACTGTGTGTGACAGTGTAGATCACCATAAAATTGTTTATATCTGAAGCAACTAACATGACATGGCACATGTTGCATATAGAATTGGGGAGCTATAAGAAAATGTTCCATCAGTGCCTTACAGGTGGATGCTGGGGTGGTGTTGAAACGGCAAGAAGCAATGCAACTCATAGGGAGAGAGGGGAAATTTTATAGCTAAAATAGACAAAGCCAAACTGAGAGGGTGTGTTAGGTATATGACGTGAGGAGACTGAGGCATGTTACATGTGAATAATGCAGTGCAGCTCGAGTTGACTTCCTGAACTAGCTCACAGGCTTCACTTCATTACATCTGTTATGTCTGTGGGTTTATCCACAGAATGGTTAGATGTTAATCATTGGCTTCATTCTAAATAACTGTGTAAACATGGGATAATTGTGAGGAAAACAGAAACTGAATTCTTTGTAAAATAGCTTCAGTGCTTTTTGCCATTTTGTAAATATTAGGACTGAAATTTCATCAAAGTGAATTTAAAAGCCTTAAATTTAATTTTCCTTAACTTGCTGATAGCCTGTGGGAGCGTATCTTCAATTTAGCAGTATTAGCTGGTTAATTTTAAACTGAATCTGAGATCAGTTTGAGAAATGTGAGAAATTAATCAGTAATTTATTCACAAGTCAATGGGGTGACCCAGTCTTCACAAGATGAAGCAAGTTAATATGAATGCCCTTCAGTCACTAGCCTAAAATCCTCTCCACCCCATCTCATAAGACAAGTAAGCACAGCCTTTCCTCTACACCTAGGAAAGGAGAATAGTCATCTGGTACACTAAGCCTCGTAAGAAATCTGAAGTTTGCAAAGTTATCTACAGGACAATTTGTGCAAAATAATTAAAATTAATTTACAAAAAAATTAAAGAAACACCAACTATTCACTGGTTTATTTTTTTATGATGAAAGAAAGTAGGGAAATGTCTAAACCTCTTTATCACTAGGATACAAAACTCAGGGAGCGCTGTGGCTACAACACATCAGAAGTTATACTTTGATTAATTCCGGCACAGTTCTTGTTTTTTTATGTATTGCTTTGAGTGTGCTAGGCTTGGGAATACACAGTTTGTTCTCGGTCCTATGTTTGTTCTTATCTAACTCCCCAGGCTTCAGTTCCCCTGAGCTAATTTGTAGTCCAAAGATGTCTGGCATCCTAAGTCGTTGTCACTAGTGTCACACTTTGATTTAACCACTGTATGCCTCTCATCTCCCTTGCTGATTAGTAGCAAAACTGCTAATTAAATTTAGCAGCACAATGGGAAGTGCCACCTGGTGTCAGTTTCCTGGCACTGTTAAAGTGATACTCCACCCAAAAAAATGAAACACCCTGTGTATACTTGGCAGGTGACTATAAAAGTAAGCAATTTATTCCTTAATGGCCAGCTTGAATCTGTGTTTGCTTTACTAAATTATAATGGTGACACATTTTTATTATAAAATAATATAGCAACAAGTCTTTCTGAGGTTTACAGTCAGTTTTGGTTTGATATAAGGCTGGTTGAGAATTCTAAAAATATTACAATATTGATATGAAATATTTTGGGTGTTTCATCTACAATGGTGCACCTATAATGATGAACCACTCAACAACATATGATATGTTGTGTGCAGATTGAGGATGTGTACACTGTAATTTAAGGCCATCTGTGATCTTCCCACACTGTAGACACACACACTTTCTTCTAGATGCAAACATAATCACATGGTAGAAACACTCCTATGACTGGACAATTAATCAGTCAAGTACTTTAAATTGGTTTTCAAGAAAAATTGCTGGAAAATGAATTGTTTCATGTTCTCAGGTTTCAGAATTTCCAATTTTTTCTTTATATTTTGATGTTTCGGGTTTATAGACCAGGTGATTAATAGACTCATAAAAAAATAATCCTCGCATGAATTCAAAATGAAAATAACTTGTATTTGCAGTCTTACAGTAATTGTCATTGGTAGGCTGTAGGATGTGTTCAGTGTACAGGTGTTGTCCTAAAATAATACTGTGTGGATTAGGGCTGCCTGGGATTTCATCAGAAAACATCAAAAATGTTTCAAGCAGGGAGATCAGTGTAAACTGACTTTCATCTGAATATTATGCTCACATCTATCCACAAGTTTTTTTTTGGAAAGGGGACAGTAATCAGAGCTGTAAATCTTGTCGTGTTGTGGCGAGCACAGCTTGAAATATGCTTCCTGTAATAGGAAGTGGAGAGGAAATGACGGGAGGGACACAAACAAACTGCTCATTATTTTAAGTGTCAATTAAAGTTTTTTTTTTTGTTTGTTTTTTTTATTGTTTTTACCAAAATTTGTTTAAATATTCAAATTGAAGGATGAATTTCCTTTTTCAAAAAAACTAAAAGCTAGAAACGCTAAGTCCTTGGAATGACCTAGACACACCATTAGCATTACAAAACGCTTTTATGTAAATGTTGTGATTATGTTCAGACTGAATCACACTCACCTCTGACATGCGGATACACATACCCACTAATCCCTGTATGTAAGGCAGAGAGAGAGAGAGAGGGAGAGTGTGATCTCATGATAGATCCGTTTATTCTGAGTCATTATGCTGGATTATGTAGAGCCGTGGGTGATTAAACACACACCACAAACAGTCTCATCTAGTTTAATGAACCAGGCTTCAAAACCCAAATGCATTGTACTTGGAGTCTGTGCTACACACCTCTATAAATAGTCAGGATGTTCAACTTGTGTCATGAGATGCTGTCAGGTTCCTAAGACTGTAATATAGACATTGCTTAAGGGGTAATAATTAGGAAGACTTGCAGCAAGAAATGTGGTTTTGAACAAAGAACAAGTCTCCACGTCTTCATTCCGATTCTGTTCATGGATGTAGTGAAGTTGCCCTGTAAGAAACCTGAGCTCCAGTGACAGATAACCAGAAACCAGATACTCTTGTGAGGCATTAGAGCACTGGTGCACCTTGTTCCCCTGCTTTCTTCCTTTATCTCTCCCTCCACTTCTGCCAGAGTTCAAATGTCAACGTTTCTTTCATCCAGACACTCAGGTTTCTGACGTCTGGTCAAACAAGAAGTAAGAATTAACATGTGAACACCAGGATATGCAGACACAGTTGGATTAGACCTTGCTGCATTTGCTCTTTATATATTCTAATTGAATTTAAGGTGCAGTAAGTCTGAACAGAAGTGTGTAGTTTCTCAGGGAGTCTTGACGAGAACCATACAACTGCTGCCCAAAAAATTGTAACAGAAAACAGCTTGTAAGACATCATGACTGTGCAGCATTTCATTGTCCACAGAGAATTTAATCTCATCCAATCTTGTCCTTTTGCAGCAGAAAGGGTATTTATAGATGTTTCATGGATACAAACACACAGCAGCTAGTGTTCAAATGGCATCAGGCCCACTTTACATAATCCAAGCATGTTTGCATGCTGTGTCAGGTGGCTCTCATAGATGCCAGGATTATTTTGTCCACAGTCAAAAACAGTGGAAGAACTATGGGCCTCTCGGCAGGCTTCTGGGAAAATGCAATCAAGTGCTCAATCTTCACAGAACCTTTCTACAAACACAGACCATCAACATTACCTATCTATCTGAATGTATGAAATTATGAGCGGCAAATAACATAGGATGACGTGTAGAACAAAAAACATAACATAAATCTCACCAGAGTTAGGAAGGATTTATTTAAATCATTTAGTTTAAATCAGTGGTGGTGGGGTGACTGGGTTTATCTGTGTGGTTTTGATTAGGTAATGGTGGTGGATTGCTTTTGGTGTTATCCTCATAATGACATACTATTGCCCTCACACCTTGCTCAAGAGAGTGCACCTGTTGCCCAGCAACGTTTTGTGTGGTCTGTGACAACAATAAACGAATGAGTGTGAACTGCTGGAAAGAAACTGTGACTCTACTGCAGTTAAGAAATCTTTATGCAATCTCTAATATGAAACATTTTAATGATGTAATTTTCAGCATTTTTGGGATACGTTTATGACTTGACTAATGTGTCTGGGTGTTTGACTCAATACCACACCTGCTGACATTTTTCAGATTGTTCTTAGTGTAAGATGAGGGGGACTTTAAGGTTAGGTGGATTAGACTTTCAGTCCTAGGGAGTTAGCTTGGCCAATTTATGGCCTGTTTTACTTTAAACCTTTAAACTCTTTTGTTGTTTTTCTTTCATTCGCTGTCTCTTGCTATATCAGCACTGACACAGTCATTCCTTCTTTTATACTTATTGTAGTACCTTTTTTCTGCATCACTATTCATCTCCCTACCACACTTTCAGTTTCCCCTCCCACCCTGACCGTGCCTTTTGCTGCCCTTCAGCCTCTTTTCTTCTGCTCTGTCAAAGGGCACATTTGCTGGGATGAGTTGAGTCTTTATCTGCCGAGCTGTTTGAACTGCAGCAGCCAGTCTCACCGTGAGGCGAGGTGGAGCAGGCAAGGTGTGGAAAGATGGAGCAGGGAAGGGCAGTGTTTACATACTGATGAATGTACAGGTCAGAGTGCCTGCCAGCATGTTGAAAGGCTGTGAAGGATTTGCATAGTACATTTTTACATGTTAGAATGCATTTGAAAAAAAGATGACTGTATGAGGACTTAAGGGTTTATTTTTGTAAAGGTTATTTTTTGAAAAGCCTTCTGTGATGGCTCTTTTTTATCTATTGATCCATGTCTTCCAATCTGGATCTACTGCTCTACAAACCAAACAAATATGGAAGTATTTGATGAATAAAGTGTTGTTTATTCACCAGCCAATGTGTCTCCTCTGTGATGGCCCAGGTCGTCTGTTTGTAATACTCAAACTGGAGCAGTTTGTGTGCTCTGAAGCAGAAGCCACTGTATTTGTACAGTGGAAATTCTGCATTTAAAAATTTCTCAAGGTTACATCATTATCAGTACTTACATGTACAGTACAGCTGTATTTGTTGGCTGCTGCTGCATGGGAAATGAGTACCCATGGGAAAAGCTCAGTGCGGGAAAAAGATGCAGTATACAGTTGCACATTTGTCTTCTGAAGATGTGCATCCTGCTTTTTTATATCTGATATGACTCTTAATCTCGTCGTGGCAGATACTTGTGATGTTTCCCACATCTATGCTACAAACAGAAAATATACCCAACATATTCAATTCAATTCAATTTTATTTATATAGCACCAAATCACAACAACAGTCGCCTCAAGGTGCTTTATATTTTAGGGTAAAGACCCTACAATATTAGACAGAAAACCCCAACAATCAGACGACCCCCTATGAGCAAGCACGTGGCAACAGTGGGAAGGAAAAACTCCCTTTTAACTGGAAGAAACCTCCGGCAGAACCAGGCTCAGGGAGGGGCAGCCATCTGCCGCGACCGGTTGGGGATGAGGGGAAACAGAAGAGAGCAGAGGGAGACAGGACAAAAAGACACACCTATGGGAGAGAGACAGGGTTAATAATAGCTAATGATTAAATGCAAATGGTGTATAAACAGATGGAGAGTGAAAGAAAGTGAGGAAGAGGAAGTGCTCAGTGCATCATG
>VUQI01039681.1:0-10529 GCA_015106735.1 Paratilapia polleni | reverse complement strand
TTATTAATTAAGAATAAATGAATTCAATTCAATTCAATTCAATTTTATTTATATAGCGCCAAATCACAACAACAGTTGCCTCAAGGCGCTTTATATTTTAGGGTAAAGACCCTACAATATCAGACAGAAAACCCCAACAATCAGACGACCCCCTATGAGCAAGCACTTGGCAACAGTGGGAAGGAAAAACTCCCTTTTAACAGGAAGAAACCTCCGGCAGAACCAGGCTCAGGAGGGGCAGCCATCTGCCGCGACCGGTTGGGGGTGAGGGGAAACAGAAGAGAGCAGAGGGAGACAGGACAAAAAAGGCACACCTATAGGAGAGAGACAGGGTTAATAATAGCTAATGATTAAATGATAATCACAGATAAAACACAGATAATTTATAGCTGTGTTTATAAATTACATACTAAGGAGGAGTAATGCTTTATAAATGATGAATTAAGCATTTACTAATGCCTTACTAATGCTTAATAGTGTGTATTTATTATAAAGTGCTACCAGATATTTTAACAGGTATAAAACTGTGTTGTCTAGATGATAAGAAAAACATAGACTAAAATCAATAGTAAAATTGCCACACTTTTTTCTTTCTAAATTAATTCATCTATTTATATACAGATTTTGATTCTGAAAATAATGAACCCTCAGCAGGCAATAAGAGGCCTGAGGCAGCTACATCACAGTTGGATTGAGCTGTATTATATGCAGAAGCCAAGCCTTAGTGCTAATGAATATAAGGACTGCAGTGCTGGCTGAAGGAAAGTGATAAGCTGTTGTCATGCCAAAGGACAAACAAGCAAAAATCAATTTCATAAAATAGTTCATTTTGAAGCTACTTGTTTTAAAAAGAGGCCAAGTACAGCATTAACAATGTGATGTATGTGTTAACAAGCAAACTGAGAAGATGTGTGATTAGTGGTGAGTGCTGCTTCTTTCCTAAACTGATCAGTTATGTGGTTTGAGGGAGTGCTGAAATCACTAATGGGAAGATTTCCCTTAAGAAATTTGGATCTCGGCAGACAGTTTATGAATACTGAAAACAGGGAGAAACATTTGCATAACTGGAGTCATTCAGACTAGTAAAAGGAAATGAAATGAATTCTTAAATGATCCTATTGGTGCAGGGTTTAAGACAAATATTTGAATTACTCTGGCACACTATTTGGAAGCAGCAACTCCAACATTTAGAAAAAAAAGAAAAACATAGACAAATAGTCCATTATTTGGAAGTTAAAGGTTTAGGATAGTGCAGTTAAGCTTGCAGGTAAATTTGATACTAGGGGGCTGGTTTGACTTTAAAATCTATACAAATTTTTAAAATTTACATGCTGTTTTTTTTTTTTTTTATTGTGAGTGTTTAATGTATATTTATCTAGAGGAGAAGATTAGAAATATAGGCTTAGAAGTAAAAGTAAATTTTCACTAAATAAATGCATTTTTTTCAACATTAAATACTTTCTTAACTTTTTTAAAATTTCTTTATTAGAGTATCAAGGGTCATTTTTACTTTATGTCTACTCCCTATCTTGCAGCAGTTCAGCAGCTTAGGCTTCAGTCACGCAGGCCTAGAGACCAATCAGTGACCCCCTGGCATCCACATGTCGCCAGTGAAAAATGAGTATTCCCCAACCAGTTTGCGAATGGTTGCTGGAGATTGCTGGCCATCGCTAGATGAAACTGGTCGCAAAGAGGTATAAGGTATTGCACCAAAAACCTCCACTGGATTCCTTTGGTTGCAAGCAGATTGCCACAGTCACATAGTCATAGTTTGCATGGAAGATGCCGATTTGTTTGCAAACACTAGCCAATTACTTGCTGAGTGGTAGTGAAAGTGTGAAGTGCAATGCTAATCTGCCTTTAAAGTAAATGTTGAGACCAATTGAAAGTGCTGGTTGCGGGAAAGCCTCAAGTTTTAATCTCAAGGCATGGTTTCCAGTTTGCGTCCCACTTTTTCAAGTTTTACTACAGCTCAGCATGTAATTGACGAGTGTTTGCAGACAAGTTTGCATCGTCCATGCAAACTACTGGCGACTGCTGCAATCTGCTATCGACCAAAGCAATCACAAGGAGGTTTTTGGTGCAGCAACCTCTTCGCAACTGATTTTGCTTAGTGATTGCCAGCAGCCTCCAGCAACTACTCACCAACCAGCTGGGGAGTACACATTCTTTTCTAGTGACTGGAGGTTGCAGGGAGTCGCCAACCAGTCTCTATGCCTGCGTGGCTGAGGGCTCAGTTGCTGCCAGCTTTCAGTGTTAAATCATTAACAAAAATATATAGAAAAAGGTGCTGAAATGGCAAAAGGAACTAGTAGCTTTAGATTATGATGGTAATCTCTGACTGATAGATCACACTACATTACAACTGTATAGCACCATATGGATGATTAAAAATAATACAGTACAATAGTACAATAATAGTGATAACAAGCTTGATTGTCTCATTATAGAAAAAAGAAGGTAATCAGAATTAGATATATAATCTATTAATATTTCCACCTACAGCCTGCTACTGACATGAAATTTCAGCTCTGTGGCAGATTTAATTTGACTGTGTTTCTTTGAAGTGCTGTTCAAATGAAGAATTGATACATGAATCAACCCATCTCCAGAGTCTACTCTAAGTACTGTCTTACTCCCTGCCAATTATTAACCCAGTACAATTTTCCACAGAGACATTGTTTCACGCATATGAATCACTGCTGGTGGGACCTGCTGATAGTTTAGCTCTTTAAAACTGCAAAATAGGATGGTACACAAAACCCTTGAGTCTTCTCAAGAGGAATAATTTTACAACTTTTAGATGTAGGAAGGACTGGCAATGTCTTCCAAAATTTAAATTTAAAACTGAACAACACACTTTTTTTTCCCAATCAGTGCCCACTTTCAATCATTTAAAAATTCTAAGGGGAAAAAACAACATTCTGATATGAAGGACATTTCATTTTAGTCCAAACCATTCTTTCATTGGCTGCAACCTTCAACATTAGGGATCGCTCAATGCAGGCCATCTGGTCAAGGACTTCACTAACAGATGCATTATTATAAAGTCCTGCTTTGAAAGAAGACTAATTTTGTTATCAATCCATGTAGGTAATGATCTCATTAATTCAGTGTTGATTCATTTTCAGCTGAGTGGATATTAACCTTTTGCCAGTAATCATTAATTTTCTGTGGGAGAGGTGTGGTATGTTGTGATTGGAGCTCCATAAACAAACCAATTAATAGGCTCCTGACATTAGAGGTCCTTCATGTTGTCCAGCTGACTTCTTACACTCAGATGATCGATTTATTGATCCCTCTATGCCTCAACCACAAGGACTGCTAATCTCTCACCCCACATGGTAAGTTTTGCAGAAGTGACAAGGGGGTTTATTTGTTCTGTTTTGTTTTGCCTAGCCATGCATGCAGTTTGAATTATCATGCTCTGAATACTCATAACTTTGTAGTTATACTCATAACTTTGCAGCACCTGGTCACCACATCCCAGTGTGCCTCAAAGTAAGTGCAGTTAAACTGAGGGCAGTAATTATAATCCATTTAAAGTTAAAACATTTAACTTTCACATTTGCTTTTGAAAACATCCTTGTCATCTTCTGTGAATATACACAGTATTTGCATATATATATATATATATATATATATATATCATACTGTTGTTGTTACAGTAGAACTATCCATGCACACCACACCTTGCACAGTAATTAAACCTCTAAAGTGAATTTCCTAAACTATCTCTCTCTGACAACTCAGTTCCCTCTATAAAGAACCCAAATGTTCATGACCATGTGAGTTTAAGCTCACAAGGTGGATCTTTGATTGTAACCCACTCTGCATTTGAATTTCAGACACTGCCTAATGTAATGCTGTGAATAACATTTACTGTATTTTCTTTTAGTGTGTATGTGCCACACTTCAGCTTACGGGCTTACCATAAGAAAAATCGCACTCACTCACTTTTTACTGACTCTCATGAAAGGCAGCTACAGCTAACAGGAGTCCAGTAAATCCTGCACCAAGCAGGGAGATTTACAGAAACAAGACAACTGGAGAAAAGGGTCCATAAACTGAATGTGCCATGAATGCTAAGATCTGATATATTGCTGTGAAGTTTAGTAGGTATTGGTAAATCCAACATTCTCGTTCTATGTGGAGCAGAAGAATAAGTTTACTGAACATACTGATTTGTCTTTTTGCAATAAAATATTTAAATGTGTGCAAAGTCTGAAGAAGATGAGAAACACTGTGTACTGTATGTCTGACTTTAAATCATAAATAGAGTTTATAGCTTAAAGGAATCAGATCACAGTGTTTGGGTGGAAGAAGAATTGCCTGCGTAGGTAGAAGAAAGAAGTGAGTGTGTTGCTTAACAGCAAGAATTAAGACAGGCAGAAACTTTCACACTTCAGGGAATCGACACCCAGTGGCCCATTGTCTGGCACTAATGAGGGTACTTTGTGTGGGGGTAAAGTGTGGAAATTGTATTCATTTACTTTCCAAATATTTTGTAAATACAAGTATGACGTTTTGGAGGAAAATTTCAAGGGGAAAAATATTATGTAAATGTAACTGTTTGAAAAATGACTTAAAATCTAAGTAAAGGTATGTCAGAAACTTGATTTGGATGTTTCATAGTAGTATACTGTACCCTGCAGTTTTTTGAAAGCACAATGTTTGGCATGAATACCCTGACAGATGGACAAGAGGACAAGGGAAGCTATAGTGTAGGGAGAAAAATACTGACAAAAAATAAGTTGGTCATAGTGCATTTGCACTAATGAAATATAAATGAGAGATAAATATGTGTAGATAGGTTTTCCCTTGTATTAAATTGAACCCCAGTCAAAACAGAACAAGGAGGCAGACAGCTGCATCTTTTCATCCTGTTTGATCGCTCACTCTCTCATCTGGTCATGACAACTGCTTACATTTTCTATCAGCACTAATCTAGTCGCTAATTGTTAGTGTATGATAAACTATCCACTTCTGCACCGGCAGTCTGTCAGCCTCGAGATAATGTTTGAAGGAGCATGCTTGACCCCACAAGTGGCAGGTATATTTCTTAGGTTGTGTAAAAGCATCACAGTTCTGAATGCAAATATGATCTGAATCATGACTTGAGGGCTCAAGAGATGCAGAAACTTCACATTTGGCATGCAGTATTTCTCTGACAAGGTGGTTGCAGTTTTGAACTAAGACTCAAGTTATTTCTCCACCTTAAGCCAGTACTTTTTACTCCTTTTTTTTAATTTAAAATGTTAATGCATTTTCTTTTCAACTCATGCTTTTTATTCATGTTCTCAGGTCTCAAAAGAAAAAGTGAGCCTTAACAGACTTAATGAATATCACATTCCTTTTACTATGTATAACGACTACACTCGTGTATGTAGTAGCTTCATCATCTAAATGACTGGGACTTCTAATAGTCCTGTAATAGCTAATTCTAAATATTTATGCTTTCTTAGGCTTTATTCTTTTAAGTAAGTGACACGACTAAAGCAAATCCACAATCCTGAAGCCTAAAGGTTTGGACATTGTACATGGCAACAAGTATTCCTTCATATTCTGTCCTGAGAAGTTGTATGTGCAATTTACAAATGAAGAAACTCTGTCTTTCTCCAACAGTACAACCCTCCGATATACTCAGTTGTTGGTTTATAAGGTACTACTTGCTAAAATTAATTTTAAAATTAAGCTTAAAATTGTGCAACAGTCTTATAGTAAATTTTTTGATAACATTACTTCCCCTCTTTTGCTTCATTTCTTTGTTGTTTAGTCTCCTGTCGATGCTGAGAGTTGTAAAATACACTTTAAATATAAACTTGATTATTTTCATTGGAACAATATAAAGCCAATGATGACTCTGATTCAATCTTTTAGATGGTGGCAGCACGTCAATATGTTTGTTCACTGGACTGAATCTGTTGCAGCTACTGCATGCCAATGCTGACAATGCATAAATGATGCAGGACTCAAACTCGTGTCAGATTTTTGCCTCAAGCAATCCAACTCCTAAGCAGAACACTGTAGACCAATACTAAAATGGGGGGAAAAAAGGTGGTTAGTGCATGAAAACATCATTAGTCTCCAACAGAAATCACAACTAGCATTCTTGCTCTTCTGAAAAACGTGTTTTTTTTCATATAAAGAGTTGTATTAAGATAATAGTCTTCAGTATTTAGCATCATGGAGGCATCATATATTGCAAAACAACATGCTGAGTAACTTGCAGAAAAGATGAAATACTACATCCTATAGAAACACAGTAAATAATGTACACTCACTGGCCACTTTATTAGGTTCAACTTCTCATTAACACAAGTATTTAATCAGCCAATCACATGGCAGCAACTCAATGCATTTAGGCATATAGGCATGATCAAGATCTGCATGGTCAACAATCTGCTGAAGTTCAGACAGCATGGAAGTGGGGAAGGACGGTGACTTTGAGTGTGGTATAGTTTTTGGTGCTAGGTGGGCTCTGAGTATTTCAGAAACTGCTGATCTACTGGGATTCTCACGGACAGGAAACTGAGGCTACAAATCACACAGGCTCACCAAAATTGGACAACAGAAGATTGGAAAAATGTTGCTTCATCTGGTGAGTCTCGATTTCTGCTGCCACATTCGGATGGTAGAGTCAGAATTTGGCGTAAACAACATAAAGGTATGGCTTCATCCTGCCTTGTATCAGTGGGTCAGACTGGTGGTGGTGGTGTAATGGTGTGAGGGATATTTTTTGGTACACTTTGGGCCCCTTAATACCAACTGAGCATTGTTTAACCTGAGTATTGTTGCTGACCATGTCCACCCTTTCATTGTCACAGTTTACACATCTTCTGATGGCTGCTTCCAGCAGGATAAAGTGCCATGTCACAAAGCTCAGATCATCTCAAACTGGTTTCTTGAACACAACAATGAATTCACTGTACTCAAATGCTCCAATAGATTGGTGACCTGTCCAGGATGTGCCCCGCTTCTTGCTCTATGGCAGCTGGGATAGGCTCCAGCCCAAACCTGACCCTGAATCGAATAACTGAAAGAAAATTGCTGGTTGGAGGGATGGATGTATTTAAATGATCTCCACAATCACCAGATCTCAGTCCCATAGAGCTCCTTTTGGATGTGGTGGAATGGGAGATCTGCATCATGCATGTGCAACCGACAAATCACAGACAACCGACAAATCTGGAGCATCTGTGTAATGAACCTACTTGAGATTACAGAAGCAAGTTGGTATTCCTGACCTGCTGCCCATACTGCCAAACAGAGAGCACTATGTTAATGTTTTCAACAAATACAACCATCGCCCGTCTGCTGGAAATGCCAATTCGTGTATTTTACAGCAGAGACTTTGACTCAAAGACTGTTTTTAATCAAGAAAAAAGAAGTGGATTCCCAGGAGATACAGAGATTCTACAAACATATTGATTATACATCTTGAGAGAACTGAAATGGCACAAAGTATTGCACAGGTAAAAACAACTAAGAAGTTCGGAGATTTAAAGATAAATCTTTTTGCCTATAACAAAAGACCCTAAACTGAAATAGAATAAACCCTCTTCCTGAAAACTGTTTAGACACTACCTTTATTTGAAAAGTGAAAAAAGGCTTATCATTTAATTGAATGAGAAATGACAGCAGAAGAAATCACAGTAGATATTGAGATGTGGAGGTGTGCTGCAGACACAAGTGTGTCCCATAACAGTCCAAAAGACAGTACAGTGTAGGCAGGGATATATGGAGGAATGAGCCTTGGTGATCTATAGCAGGTAAAAATACCCTTGGAGCAGATTTATTTATTATGAAATATGTAGAAGACAGATCAGAGTGTTTATATTATTACAGTAAGTATACCTTGCAATTATTGTGCAGATGCATAGCTTTCACTGATCTGCTTCAGGAGGAGGGTTTTTTTTTGCGTGCAAAGGCCACAAGGCTAAAATTTTCTGAGCATAGACACTGTTTGCTGTTTGCCTGATATGCAAACAGGATATATAGCAAGGTTTGCCCTTAAAATGAGAACAAAATTCATTTAGAGAAAGCCAGCCAACAGTGAGCTGAATATAGCTCATCGCTGTGAGTAAATGTCCAAAGGCATTTACAGTGTTGTGACTTGACTCAAATGGAACCCATGAGCAGACAAACTAAAACGTTTTGAAAACCATTTCAGCTTCTAAAAAATAAAGAACCCTTCAGCATCACACCTTAGAATGTTCTTTATTTCTTGACCTATTTTTGAAAGTAGCAAAAGAAAATAACTTGATGGCAGTGGCTACCTGGGCTACCAAGGACAATGGTGTTATTATGTGTGTCACATTATGTGTACATGCACCAAAAAAGGCTTCTTTTCACCCTGTGGGAAATGGTTAATAAATACACTGTAATAATAGCCTTCCATGTCATGATACAGGAATTAATAACTATTAACTATGTGGCACCACAGGGAAAATAAACACACCTCCCCAAACACACACAGCCAACACACAGCCTTTCACCTTTCTATTTTAACACTGATTCGCAGGCAGGAGCTTCTAATTCTGAAGTGTGTGATATGGCTCAGAACCAAACCCCATGAATACTCCTTTGGTGCGCACACAGACACATCCTACAGTAGGATCCCGTATATTTTTGTCATCATTGTTAATATCAGGAGTCAACAATTGCTCATGCAGAAATAATGTTGTGTTAACTTCTTTGCATATAACAACTGTGTACAACATATCAGCCTCCAGAGATGAAGTACTAAAGAAGAAGAGACCTATTATCCCTCGATAAACATAAAACAGCTTAGTTTTTGCTATGGTTAAAAACTAAAAAGAAGATTTTTTGTAGATAAATACTGATAAGGCAATTTTATTCACATTAATACAGTGACAATATTATGGCCAGAAAGAAAAAAAAAAGAAAAACACAGCGTTAAAAAGGTCAAAAACAAATGGTAAATTGACTGGTACTTATATAGCACTTTTCTACTCAGTTCTGAGTACTCAAAGCGCTTCATACTACATGCCACATTCATACAACACTTTTATCTATACTTAAGTGCTTAGCTAACATTCACACACACTCACACTCCGATGAATGCATCGGGGGCAATGTCGGGTTCAGTATCTTGCCCAAGGATACTAGGGGAGCCAGGGATCGAACCACTGACCTTCCAATTAGTAGACGACTCACTCTACCTCCTGAGCCACAGCCGCCTCGAACAAAACAATCAGAGACACAATATAAATATTAGCAAGTACAACAGAGAGACAACATTACATAGAATGTAACAGCAATATATGTAAAAACACACCATTCCTGATGTGGTTTAATGAATATGATACAAAATGCTAACCCATTTGCCTGCTGTCCCAAATTACAATGGACTTTGATTGTAATGACATTTCATTTAAGGAGGTATGAATGAAAATCAGTAAAAGAATGCAGAAATCATTCTACAATGGGTTGTAAAATTGAACAGAGTATCCCATTAATCATATGTATTTGCCAAATGTTTCAGTATAATGCTTTTTTTGTCTCTGAAAAACACTGTTAGCAATGGAAGTGTGAATCGGTGTTCATGTACAGGGCTTAACAAATTTATTAGACCACCACTCAGTGTAAGGTTTATGTCACAGCTGCCCTAAATTAAACAGTGTAGGTAATTACCAAAATAATTTTTTTATGTTTGTGCAAGCTCTTTAATCGAAATACAATTTTGGTAGCACTTTATAATAACTACACACTATTAAGCATTAGTAAGGCATTAGTAAATGCTTAATTCATCATTTATAAAGCTTTACTTTTCCTTAGTATGTAATTTATAAACAAGATATAAATGGTTTATTCTTGATTAATAAGCTCATATATGACATGTTCATGCTATCATTTAGAAAGTCTAAGTAAGTGATTAACTAAGTATTTAGAAGCACATTTATACATATAATGATTAAGATATGAGCTCATTGTTTGTGTGTTAATAGAGGTTTTATAAATAATTATTTCATATTGTAATTCATGGTTAATTCAGGCAGTTACTGGTTGTTAGTTCAGTATTTTGTGTGGCCTCATCTAACGTGAGGACTGTTTTTGCCTTTTAAGCATTTATAAATGAAACTGAAAGGTCGGCAGGACCTAAAGACTCAAAGACGTCTCAGCTGTCACACACAAAACAAAAAGATACAGAACATACAAATATTTATTGCAAGATTAAACATGACCCACCTGAGGTTCACAGAATACTGAAACGTATGTAGGACCAGAGTCTAGGAGCCACAGGGTACTTTAACTTGTCCATCATATTGAAGTGTTAATGCAGGAAAATGTCTCTGGGATGTTTCAGAGTTTGGAATTTCTTTAGTTCGTTCCTCAGGTTCAGCTTTCCTCTGGTTTGCAGTCAGTTAGCTTTAGTCAGATAAGTCAGCGTCCAGTCAGGTTCAGTTCCAAAGTCCTCCTGAATTAAATGAAATAGTCAAAGTGCCTGGTGCTGAGCTTTCACACAGGTGAACTCAGCTGAAATGAAAGAAGTAGTAGATGGTCTC
>VUQI01039676.1:0-31463 GCA_015106735.1 Paratilapia polleni | reverse complement strand
TTCAGTGAGTTCTCAGCATTTTACCATTTTGAACAGGAGTGAGGAATTTCAAACTGAATTTACGTTTTTATACCCAAATTTGAGCCGGCACACTGGACTTCTCTGAGAAGTCAGAAATTAATCAAGCAAAACATTCAACCACTAAAACTACATTTTCTGTTCAGGAATGTAAGTAAATAACTGTAATTTGGCATCTTAATCAAAAAATAATGATGTGCATTACTATTTTTTTCTGCTTTTCTGTAAAACAGTAAATTAAAAAATTCATAGATAACAACAATAATCATATTTTAGCATTAAAAATATAATTTTGATTAAAGAGCTTGTGCATACTGGTGGATTAACCATTACAGAAACATAAAATGGTAATTACCAATACGGTTAATTTAGGGCAGCTGTGGTATAAACTTTACATTGGGTAGTGGTCTAATAAATTTGTTAGGCACTGTTAAAACACTAAAAATACATATATAATATAAAATATATATTAAAAAACCCATAAAGATTGCGGTTGTCCTCCCTTCCCCTCGAAAAAAGCCAATCAACAGCTGAACTGGGAAACATACTACCCAATCATGTTGTTATACTCGTTATTGTAGTAGACATGTAGGTAAGTGTACTTTTTAAAAAACTTTTTCTTGGCCTACTCTTCTTGGCTTTACTCTTTTCTGCATACTGTATCTTTGAAACAGCATGTAATTTCTTCAGTGATCACGTGTGATGAGCAGAAACGCTGATCATGCTGGCACTCTGTACTCAGCTTTCGGTGAAGCCGTAATGCTGTGTTACTTTGTAGAAGTATAATTTACAGTGGAAAAAAAAGCTCTTTGAACCTTTTTTCTGGGGAACGTCAGAAAAACATTTTAAGCTTTTTTTTTAAATGAAATTTGACAGTATTTAGACAGTGGCTCCATAGTGTAGTGGGTTACACATTTGCCAGGTGATCCCTGGATTGATTCCGGGAGGAAACACAAATCCCTTTGGAGTTGTGTCAGGAATGGCACTTGGTTTAAAAATCTGGCAAATCAAATACACGGCGCTCCCTACTGTGGTGACCCTTTGCGAATAAGGGAGCAGCTGAAAGTAGCTTCTTCTTTCTTTGACAGGATTTAGACATGCAGTGTTTTTGTCTCAGTAACCACTGAAATTGGGTGCTTCAAAGTAACTGCTCAAATAGCTTCCCAAGGGCATTGACAAGATGGCTGTCATGTTGCAAGACTGGCTTCTAGAAAGACTTTTACCCAAGTCATTTATGAATATTGTAAGTGACAGTGGTCGTAGAACAGAACCCTGTGGCATACCTTTGTTGACACTCATTACTCATTACATCAAAAACTGCAGTTCCACTTGAGGCCTGTTCCAAAATGAATCAGTCCCATGTCAAAATGCCAAACTTTACACCATTAACAAGCACCTTTATAGCCTAAAAAATGTTTTGCTATTTCCTTCTTCATAACAACTGTATAGTGGGTGATTTTTTTATTTATTTATTTTTTTTTATAACTCACCTGGATGGATTCTGCTTTGGCTTAAAGTTAGAAGCGTGGCCACTCGGTTAATTGGAGTCACTGAACTGGACCTCTCAACCCCGTTTTTGGTGTTGGTGCCTTTTAGAGCCTTTTTAGTGCCTTATTATAATGGAATTATCTGCCGGTTAATTCAGCTTGTTGTGTGGTACAACCCATTCATGAAGTTTGTGCTTCAGTTTTTGCGATAGAAATTCTGGTATTTTATTAATCTATTTCTTTACACTATTTAGTGGGTATATGTGTCTGTAAACTGTACCCATACAGTTTAGAAATGCAACTTGCTAACCAAGCTTGCTAGCATTAACTGATAATTAGCACTCCATCCTCTTGTCCAAATATGAGAACTTCTGGCCCCAAAAAACCAGTGGGAAAAGCCATGAGGCTTCAGAATGCAGAGTCCAGAAACTAGTGGATGATGTCACAATGGCTTTGTCCATCTTTTATATACAGTCTATCTCATCTCAGGTAATATTCATTGTGCTGTTTCCACCAGTGTTCTCAGTATATGTCACAGCAGAGCTATTTTGAGGACAATTGAGTGTAAGGGATTTTATTTTCTGTCTGAAGTAAGTAAAAGGAAAGCACGCTCATCGCAGTGGTTGAGTAGATGCTTTGATGTGTGACTATAGGCTACTGCTGAAGTCGCTGACAGTCTCCTGACAGACGAGCTTCAGTCTGTGGTTCAGATCAATGATTCACATCATCATTTATGGATGATTACGGTTCTTTGACTCTGAATGCTGACTTGACAACCCTTCACTCTGCTCTCCTCTAATCTTTCCTCCCCTCCTTTCCTCTCCTCTTCTGTTTCTTCTGTTCTTCAATTTTCTACCCTAATTTCCTCCTCTCATTTCATCCTTTGTTTCATAATTCTTCCCTTTCCTTCATCCTCTATCCTGTTTTACCTAGTTTTTCCTCTCTTTACATTCACCACTTTTCCTCTTTTTCATTCCTTCTTCTTTCCTCCTCCTCTCCCTGATTTTACTTATTTTCTCTCCTCCTCCTGTCTTCTCTATCCTCTTGTTCATTCCGTCTCTCCTTGCCTTTCTTATTTCCTCCTCTTGTGTCTCCTCTTCCTTTTTTCCTCCTCTTTCTGCTTGTTCTGTTTTTCTTCTTCTCTCTTCTTCACTTTCCTCCTTTGTTTACTCTTACTCCCCTCTCTTCTAGTCTCACCTTTCATTCTCACTCTTTCTTCTTTCCTCACCTTTTTGTTTCCTTATTATGTCTCCTTCCCTCTTCTGTCCTTCTCTGTATAAAACCAGAAGTTTTGAGGAGATGATCTCAACCTAAATTAGACTATATCAAACTTTATTTTACTGTAACTGTAATATGTATCTTACATATTTTGCATAGCAGGACTTTCAAAGTCCAAAAATATCTCAACTAGGGCATTGTCTGGCTGCCCAGTGGAACTCCTTAGTGGTTTGTGATGGTACCATTTAAATCTTAATTACCTTTTTTCTCACACTGACAGCACACCAGCAGCATCATGTACTTTTGTACTTCTCATTTAGGTTTTCACAGATTGGGACTTTGGGCATCCCTTACTTCCCAACTATCCTTTGGAAATCTGGCTTCTGTTCTGTTGTTCCAAGAGGCGCCCCCTTTGTTTTTACAGATCAACATGTGTTTTAAAAAAGCGAAATCCTTGACCCCTACAATGAGGTGATCAGGTGGCTCTTATTTTTCTCCCCTTAGAATGAAGGGTCATTCAAGAGCAAATAAATACAAAGTTGTTGTGAGTGATAGCTACATTTTGGGCTAACATGTAAGACAGCAGTCTTCAACATCATCACCAAAAACACCAAATGAGGGAACATCTTTTGGAAAAATTGTGTTCTGTCCCTCTGGCAGGGTTCCAGAGGCTTGCCATGGCACATTAAAGCTGCTGTGGCACCACATGTCCCTAAAGCCAGTTTAAGCAGATGGATATTGGACTACAAATGCCTCCACCTTTGACCACTGCCCAGTCCACAAAGCACCGGACCCCTATGGCTCCTCTCTTGGTGGACCCAGAGGAGGATGGACCCATGACTGATATATCGACAAATAGCTAATATCAGTTGGGCTCTAAATTAAACTAAAGAAAATAGTGCTGCTAAAGTTAGTGCATTATATTTCATTGGTCAGAGATTTACACATATGAGGAAATTAGATTGTAATTTCGAATTAAAGCTTTACTAATTGATTTTTTTTTTTTTTGCCACTGAGGGTCAGAACATATGGTGTGTTATTGCAAAGTTGATAGCATACAGCTCATTAAACTATCCAGAAGACAGGGTGCTGGTATAGCTTACTTGGTTGAGCAGGTGGGCCATATGCTGTAAGGCTGCTGCAGAGGACTGGGTTCAAATCTGCCCTGGGCTATTTACTGTGTGTCATTCCCCCTGCTTTCTGTCTGCTACTATCCTGTCCTGTCAATAAAAGCTGAAAAGTAAACTTAAAAAAACAGAAGCCTCATGTGAAATCATTTCTCTGGCTACTTGAAAAATAAAAGCTTTATATTTTAATATAATCTCCCAAGAATAATGATGTCGCTCTCACTCTGTTCACAAGCTAGTTGCTAAATGCATTCTTCTTTGTGATGGTGTGACTAGAATAGTCATATGTAGTCAGTGAGCTGTAGCTCCTGACCCACAAGTTGCCACACCCAATTTTGTTCATTGATGACAAAGCATTTTCTGTCCCACTGTGGAGAAAGGGGACCGTGGATCACCACTCTCCTCCTCTCTAATCTCTCTGTGCTGTCTCAGCTGAATAACCTGTCATCAGATCTCAGCTAATTTTCCACACCTCTAATCCTCACAGCTCTGCTGCCTTCACACTGTGTCCCCTCCACACTGGGGAATCCCACAGAATCTGCAGGATATCTACAGGCAACCTCACACCTCAGAGAAGTGTGGCTTTAGCCTGGAGGAAGATTGTGCATGTGTGCATGTGCTAATGTGCACACCTGTGTTTGTAGAGTTTAGGAGGAGGAGGTGTGTAACTGTAACCAGTGATTCCAGCTAGCTCTGCAGGCTTCTCTGTAATCCTCTTAACGCAAGACCCCGATGAACAAGGTCTTCCTTTCCTTATCACCAACCTCCTCCTCTTCCTCACGTAACCCAGTTTACTAAATATTGTTGCCAGCAGGGCTTATGTGAATCTAAGAGCGTAGTCTGTAATATATAATTTTTTTATTTCTCTAAATATACAGTCTAATGTGTTACACCTGTGCATCCCATTGAGTTTGGTCCCTTCACTGTGTGTATAAGAAGCGCAGAAAACATGCATACGAGTGAATTACTTTTTATGCAGTTGCACACCGAGCTACATAGCTAATTAGCCAATTAAAGATATAAACTCAGTTTTAAGAAATTTGTTTTTGCATCACATTTTTATTTAGCTTTCTCTTAGTTTTTGTTGTTATAAAAATAAATTTGTGTCTGTGCTTTGTGCATTTCCTTCATCAGCCTTTATTGTGAAATGCTCTGCATTTTGTGCTATGTGCTATAAACTAAATCACCATTGATTAGCTTTCTCAGTCTTGATGATGTTGCTGATGAGATATCAGAGATGAAGACGAGCTGGTGATGAAATATTGAATTTGTTGTTCAAAGACATTTTTGGCAGAGTTGCACTTGTTCTCACTGTCATTGTCTAGAGACTGTCGAAGCATACGGAGTAAACTCATATGCAAACATTTCATCACACGCATGTATATATTGATGTATGAGTCTGAGTTGTATGATCTAAACCCACTTAGTAATTCTGGTGCAAACTATGTGACATTTTTAGTCTCAGAGATTTAAACACTGGTTTAAAGGTTGAGGTCAACACTATTCTGTGTCACCAAATGCAAGACATGACCGGTACTATCAATGTGTTAGTATGTCTCTTAAAGCTAAGGTGTCGACATTAGAGAAAAAAAGTCTTTAATTACCTTTCAGCATATTGCAGTTCAAGTGGTCTAAGTCACAGCAGGAGTCATGACCCTCCTCCTGATTCTGTATTCATGCTTTAGAAACATGTATCAGGATAATTTGACCAAACACAGATCTTTTCAACCAAAATCAGGGACCTCATTTATAAAAATGTTCTTAAATAATTTCTATGTTCTTAGATTTGTACTTAAACCTAGTGTTATTATCCTTATTTTTGTAAGATGCTTCAAAACCTTGCTTAAAAGGGACCTATTCTGCTTTCCCTTATTTTCTGTCATATAAAGTGACAGACAAAGGCCAATTAAAATTATTTTAAAACAGAAACAGATCAGACACAGTTTATGATGGACCTGTGTGATTAGTTACCCAGACAGCAATAGACACATCTGCTCTCAAGTCAGTTTATTAAATAAAAAAACTCCTTTTGCAACAGTTTATGACCATTTCACTTTTTTCAGTATTTGTTCAGTAAACATTTAATGTACTGATGGGCTGTAACAACCTCATTTTTATGCTTACTTAGATTTACAGAAAAAAAACCTCTCCTTTACTGTTTCCCAATGTAAGCATTTATAGTTTGATCTAATATCAGCTTTCACTGTTAGATGATGGCTCTCTTACAGCCATAGCAGAGAGATGTTTTACTGAGTTACTGTTAATAGTCAGAGTTAATTTATAGTAACTGTTTCTCATTTCAATTTAAAAATGCAGGGCAGCTTTCCAAGTCTTTAATGACTGTAAGGTTTTATCAGTAAAATCAAACGTTTTATAAGAAATCTCAAAGCTTTTAAGAGTTATCTACATGTTGGTCAGCTAGATTTTTGACATTTCAGTAAAATTTTGGGAGGATGAGCCATTTTGAATAAGGAATACAGATCGTGTGGAAATGACTGAATCCGGGATCCTTATCTGTTTTGGATCGGTCCCACTGTGCAAGTGGACTCCGATGACCGGTTTGCTGATCCGTTACACAGCCTGTGATACCTTCGGGTGGATCCACTGAGATGGATCTAGGTGAGTTTCAGTGAAAAATATGCCGAGTTTAAACTTAGACACTGTTCCTTTCAAAACGTTGTTTGACATCATTTAATGACTGAATCTCAATCTGTGATCAAATTTCAACATGAAATGTTCAGAATACAGACTGCCTGCAGTCTGCATTTAAGAACTCACTTTAAAATACATCTGATCCCGTTTTAGAATCTTAAAATCATTTCAGCCTCATCTTCACTCAGATATTCACATCATCTCCGGCAAGTTGCTGTGGCAGACATGTTTCCATCAGTGTGACAACACAACAAATGACTGATCATTGATCAGTGTGTTCTGTGTCTAAAGCTTTATACAGATAAGTTTGATTTAAACAGTTATTGCTGCAGTAAGTTACTGGAAATGTTTCCAGTGCAAGGAAACTGACAGCTGCCTAACTGTCCACAGAGTTACAGAGTTAGAAAGATGGAAACTATGTTACTATATACTACTATATACTTTTATTCTGAGCTGATAATAAATCTGCAATAATCGCTGTCCCCATCCACACATTTCTGACTTACCGATTATACAATCGATCATGTTAAGTACAAAAAATAGCAAACTAATTTAAATATTTGTAAACATTTTTACAACACTTTTAACAAACTCAGATTTGTTAGCTAATCCTGCTTCCTGGAAGAGGGCCCAGATGATTCACATTAAACATGAAAACAGAGACAAGGGAACAGTCAGATGACCCCCTATGAGCAAGCACTTGGCGACAGTGGGAAGCAAAACTCCCCCTTTTAACAGAAAGAAACCTGAAACCTGAAACCATGAAAATACTACGCAATTTAGTGCAGGCTAAACAGGTTAGTTTTCAGTACTGTGGTTAAGTTTACAGAGATGCACTGTGTAGGACTGGTACAGAGCAGACTGTGGCGTTTCTGATCACTGTGCAGACATCAATTTATATTTAAGATGATGATGCTGATTAGATTCACTCACTGAATTCTACCATACTAGCTTTATTTAGTCTACTGGTTGGAAATCAGCCACGATAGTTAATGTACCATCTGTTTATATCGTGGCTGATTTCCATTAAATCCACAGAGAAAGAGAATCCTTTTACGTTTATACTTTGAATACATTTCAGAGCCTGTACTTTTTCACTTTTACTTGAGTAAAGAAGTTGAATCAGTACTTCAGCTTTGTTTTTTGTTTTGTTTGTTTTTTAACACAAGTATCTATACTTCTACTTAAGTGAAGAATGTTTGTACTTTTGCCACCTCTGGTCAAATATAAATCACAAATCAACTTAAACTGATGGCAGTTGTCTTGTGAGAAAAGGAAGAAGCTAACATCATGCCCAAAAAAAGTCATTCCATTCTCCTCAAACTCTCTTTCTTTTAAAGGCTTATTTTTCCTAAATGTGTTCCAATTACACAAGGACATAGAACATAGTATCCTGCTTTCAATTCAACCTTGCACTTGGCAAATTAATTCCTCTCATGTTTAATTGATGAATCTGGATGAAGTTTATCACATTGCCCATAAAATTCATGCAAAGTTACGACAGGCCTTGAATCAAACCCCTACATAGCAAGCAGGAAAAACACTAATGTCAAGTCTAGATTTTGCTTAGAGATAAGATAATTTCCTACTTACAACTGATATTCTGCTTTAGTCATATTTAAGATTGATATTAGCCTCAAGGAAATGATCCAGTGAGTTAAGGAGTGGACTCCCACCTAGGAGAATGGGGATTCACTATCAGCATGTCACTATAGCTCAAGATACTTAAAACACGGGGGAGAGCTATTTTGAAAAGGTTTTTTTTTCCTTTTCTGCATTCCTGCCTACAGCAGCTATTTCAATACCCTATCAAGGAAATAAATCTTAAAAAAACAAATGCTTTGGTACACAGGCAGTACTTTTTAATAGAATCAACACATCCTGATTTTTGGACTGTCTCATGGGATTTGTTGAAAGTAAGAAATGTACAGACAGAGGTGGACATGTGCCAAGGATTTTGGAAGGAGGGCCCACAGTTTACACTCGGTGAATCAGACCACAGTCCTCTCTCTCTCCTCACAGTCTCACATGAAGACCACATGTGACTTCCTCCATCTGGTGTCTGGACATCCCTCCCTATCCCTTCCTCCTTTCTTATAACCCCTCTCTCATCTGTCCTCCTCTGTGACTTTATTGTAGAAATAGCAGGTTTTGTATAAGGTCTTATTTCAACATTTCTCAGAGCAGTCAGCAGTAAAGTTTAATATGGGGCTAAGTTTTTCTGGGGCAGTAATCATTGTCTTTGGAACGAGAGTTTCTATATTTCCTGTGGATGGTATCATTAGGATTTCTGTGTGATAAATTGAGCTCACTCAAACCATTTAATGAATCAAATGAATCATAGGATGAACTTAGGTAAATCGTTCTGTTTAAGCACTCAAATGGTTCGGAGTTAATCATGTATAATAAAAACAGGGTAATGTTAGAACAGCTTAACTCTTTGTATTATAGATACAGTGGTTTTTGCCCTTTGCCAGTATTGTGTTAGCTGTAGCCTTCATCTTTTACAATAATATCTTCAAGTACATTCATATTTTTTTAGTAAGCTTACATTCAAATACATTAATATTTTGAAAAATAGCTTGAAACAGAGCTTGGCTTTGCCCCACACCCTCAATCTCACTCTAGCTTGCAGTTGAACACTGGCAACCTTGAGTTTACCTTCTTCAGCTACAGCTGATAAAACGGCTGAAAATCTGTTAGCAAACGTTTTTGTTTTAGTTGACAAAATCCGCTAGAAAACAGAAATCTGCATTTTTTTATTATGGTTTGACAAGGTTCTTAAGGGGACCCAAATGAAAAGGGGTATACTGCTACGCAAATTCAACATAGTTTGTGTTCTAATACCTGCAATTCCATTGTTGTCAAAGAGATTTAGCAGCATTAGTACCAAGCATAATGACCTTTATACATTTTCTGTACTGAATGCATGGAAATTCGCATTACAATGCAACGCACAGTTTGCGCTACAGCAGGGCTTCATTTAGTATTAGTGAGGTATGGCTCAACAGGTTGCATAAAACATATTCCTTCAACAGAAGATCTATATTGCACTTAAAATATTGTATAATATAAATATTGTAGAAAAAAGAATTGGTGAAAACGTGCCGCTTCCAACTGATTTTAAACCCAAACTCTGAACATAACCTGTTTCAGACCAGGAAGCAGGTTTAGCTCACAACTCTGAGTCAGTCACCGGGGTAACAGACTCTGTGAATTTAACCTGCTTGTTGGCAGGTTTTCTTCAACAAGCTCTGAGTTTCTCTCTGACTCCTCCCTTCCTGCTCTACCTGAACCAGCTGACTGACACTTGGTTTCATTTCCTCATTCATAAAGTCGCTGTCAAAGCTCAGAGCACAAGGAATTCGTCTGCAGAAGTTTACGTTTTTACAAACACTGAAATCGCAGTTAGTCTTTAGTTTGCTATTTTTGTGTTTAAAATTAGCACTTTTACAATCATTCAGTCGTCAATATGAAGACGGATTACATCTGGGATTTCTTATCAGCTCAGAATAAATCTATAGTCTACATCTTTCTAACTCTGTGGACAGTAATGCTGCTGTCAGACTGTCCTTTGAAACAAACTGAAACTGGCCAGTCTGTGTTCTGAATATTTCATGCTGAAATTTGTTCACAGATTGATATTCAGTCATTAAATGCTATCAAACAACATTTTGAAAGGTGCAGAGTCTGAACCTCAACATACTTTCTGCTGAAAATCACCTAAATTAGTCTCAGCAGGTCTACCCAGAACCGGGTCCACCCGAAGGTAGGCCTATCATAGGCTCCATAACGGATCAGCAAGTTGTGTCCGGGTCAGAGTCCACTTGCATGGCAGGACAGATCCAAAACAGATAAGGATCACAGATTCAGACGGATCAGGCCCGGATCCAGTTCAGCTCTTTTCACTTCCCATCTCATTCAGTCCAGATCCATTTTGGATCCGTTCATAGTGGCTTTTTTTGTCCAGCATGAGCCGTACTCCTTATTCAAAATGGCTCATCCTCCCAAAACTATACTGAAATATTTAAAATCTATAAAAGCTTAGACATTTCTTATAACATGTTGCCTTTACTGATAAAACTTTACATTCATTAAAGACTTGGAAAGCTGCCCTGCATTTTTTCAGTTACATGTTAAACAGTTACTATTGCTGAACTCTGACTATTAACATTAACTGGGTAAAACATCTCTGCTGTGGCTGTAAGAGAGTTGTCAGCTATCAGTGAAGGCTGACATTAGGTCAGATTATAAATGGTTACACTGGTTACGTACAAGGTTATCCTGGAAGAAAACTTGCTGCCTTCTGCTCTGACAATGTTCCCCAACTCTGAGGATTGGTTTTTCCAGCAGGACAATGCTCCATGCCACACAGCTAGGTCGATCAAGGTGTGGATGAAGGACCACCAGATCAAGACCTTGTCATGGCCAGCCCAATCTCCAGACCTGAACCCCATTGAAAACCTCTGGAATGTGATCAAGAGGAAGATGGATGGTCACAAGCCATCAAACAAAGCTGAGCTTTTTCATTTTCTGCAAATAAATGCTCTAAATGAAAATATTTGTATTTGGAATTTGGGAGTTATGTTGTCAGTAGTTTATAGAATAAAACAAAAATGTTAATTTTACTCAAACATATACCTATAAATACCAAAATCAGAGAAAGTGATCATTTTGGAGTGGTCTCTTAATTTTTTCCAGAGCTGTATATAGTCAAAAGAAGATTGCAACTGCAGCAAGACCCCAGCACAGAACAGAGCAGCCATAAATGACAACAGATATGACATTGATTAGGTCAGAAACTGCATGAAAGGATCTGGGGAGGAGGTGGACTGCAAAGCTGTTTGCAGAAGAACAGCAACTGTGGGAAGGTTAAAGCATCTTAAATAGTGCGCCCTATATGAGATTTGCTAATTGGAAGTGTAGAAGGGTATCAGCCTAGCGATTAGCAGGCTTTGCGATCAGCTTATCTACCAGGATTGTGGCTGTGCTTGACTTTGTGGCCTGCCTGAACTAACACTATGTTCAACAAATGTTATCTGCACTTTAGCAATATTAGAGTTACTAACGCATCAGTAATTATATTCCAGTAACGTGATTAATGAGTGTAGCCACAGTGCATAATGCATACCTTTACCTTTGATCTCATGAGTACATTTTGCTGCTATTTTTACTTAAGTACATTTTTATTTTGGATTTTAACTTGTAATGGAACATTTCATAGCATCGCTACTTTTATTTTGCTTCTTGCAGCACTGACAGCAACAGTCACTATGATTAATGTCTTTAAAAATGGTGAATAACTGTATCATTAGCACAAAATAAGAAGATCCTTTTTTTTGTTTTTTTTGTCAGAGTGTGTGCAGTTTTCAGTTTATCCCCCAGGAATTTCTGGCATATATGAAGGATCATAACACAATGAAAAGAAGTCTGAGTGAAAATGTGTATATTTGCAACAGTAATTTGAAAAGTAGATGTAATCCATTCTTGTTAATCTAGTTTAGTTTGCTCTGGTTTGGACTTTAACTAGATGGCGATAACCCAGTTAAGGTGTTTACACGAGCGCTGCAATAATCACAGTTTTCTTTAAGCGTGGTTCTAATCAGGTTTTTGGCATACATATAAATTACACTATAACACACATATACAACTATAATATAAGTTGTATATATGTGTGTCTTTTGTGTTGAGTTTTGATTGAAAAGTGGTTGCTGTGGTGGAAAAATTACACACATCATGTCATTCAAGTAAACAATGTCTTTGCACTAAATCTCATTGTGAGTAATTGCAGTTTTCACCTCTGGATTTACCTTTAAGCAACATTTTACTGGTAAAGGTGGAGCTCAGTATATATACTGTTTAATGATAACTTATGATTTCCAGTATATAAATCTGCATTACACAAATTCAAATTTAGTTATTCATAATCACGTTTTGCCTGTTTTAATCACATTTTTAAGGAATGTTGAAAAATTGAAAAATTTAGTTTAAGAATAAAACAGACAGAATAAAAGAGAGTGATTATAGACGACCATGAAAAAAATCCAGAAAATATGACGCCATCTAGTTTCTGTTTGAAAGTGGTTTAAATTATGTTGGATTTTGTTTATATTTGTCTGAAGAATATACAACTTTTCAGATAATATGCCAAAGCAACCTGGTAAGACTGAGATTTGTGCAATAAAGGCTTACAGAGAAACTATTGTGCTCATTTCCAGCTCCATATTTTTATTTTTGGACTCTACTAAAGTAGCACTGCATGCTTTACAGCTTTGGTGCAGCCCCTCAGCTCACCCACTGTCTGAAACAAGCTGTTTTAGCTCCCCTCCCCCTCCCTTTAAGCTAACTTTCTTCTGATTGGCTGCCCCTCATAAACAGAAACATAAACGGCAAGTAGGCGGGGTTTCTGTGCTCATAGCCAGAGCTGTGGATATCCACTCTCATGCAGAGTAGAAAAAACATTTCAAAACAGGGAGTTTAGAGCTGTGTGCAGCCTGAGCTCTTGGCACACAGGTATTACTTGTACACACACTGGCCTCATTGTTTGAAATTTTGGCCATGTTTAATTTGAGTATCCACCACTGCAGCAGAATATATGACAAAAAATAAGGAAAAAAGCATAGTAGGTGCCCTTTAAATTGCAAATAACCAGTGTGCATAGTTGTCAATTAAATGTAGCAGAATGAAAAGTAGAGGGAATAACTAGTATAAAATGTAAATTTTCAGTCTCCTCTCTTGTGTCCCAAGTTTCTTCCTTAACTATTCTCTCTCCCAACTTTTGTCTACTCTGGCTCCATAAACTGGGTTGTTGACAGCAGAGAAGACACATCATGACAGAAAAAGTTGGGAAGGCCATTGGGACTTAAGTTTTTCGATTCCTTTTCCCTGGACAGAGAGACTGATCTCTGCATATGCAATACTAAAGTTTGAAGAGACTCAGCAGCAGATATTATTAGATTTGTTGAATTTTCCCAGTGTAGCTTTTTAATTATTCACCACTCTGCTCATATCCTTTTCACGGTTCAAGAAATCATGTGTGCATTTATATTCACCACCACACGCATGCTGCATATTTATACCTCTCAGTGTCATTTTGGGAATTTACCGTGTTCATCACGCTCCCGACATGTGCAGTAATTGCTGTTTGATGAACGCTACAAATCAAAACAGTGCTGGATAAACTAATCTGCAGAGGTGTAGAGACTTGAGATTTGGAGACACAAAAAAAATCACAAAGTGAGGATTAAGACTTGATTTGTCTGACTTCCTTGAGACTAGACTTTAAAAGTCCACTCTTTCCACAGAGGTTTTTGGGTTTTTTTTTAGGTTTTATGACCTAGACCCTCTGAGGTCTAGGTTATCATCAGTGATGACCCTATGCTATCAGAGTATATATATATTTTTTTTGTTCTTCTTCTTTTTAGGAAATGTTCCCTCAAGTCTTGGTGATCAGGGGACAAAGAAAATAATCATTCTAACAAACGCACATCAAAATTGATTTTAGAAATAACTTTTGTCTTTGTGGGAGCAATGACATCAATAGCATTAGCAACTTTAAAATTAAAGCTGTCAACAAGATCACTATAGATGATGTGTGTATAAAGGTCTGGGTAAACAGTGTGCCAGTATTTTCATTAATAAAACACCTTCTGATTACTCTAGTTTCCATTCTGCTGTTGTTAGCAGAGATGATCATTGTAGAAAAGACACAGCAATGGTCAGAGAGAGCAGTATCAGTCAGCGCAACCTCAGAAATGTGTAGGCCTTTGGAAATAACTAGGTCTAGAAGATGTCCCCTTGTTATGTGTTGGGTTGTGCTGGGAGATTCCAAAGTCATCCAGGATACACAAAGGTTCTTTTTGCACTGCCATTATTGGAATTATCAATATGAATATGAAAATCACCCACTATAACAACACTGTTAAAATCAATACACGCAGCTCATAGTAGTTTAGTAGATTCTCCAAAAAAGTTTGCATTGTATTTTGGGGGCCTATAGATGTTTATGAAAGCTGCTCAACAGGAGGATCTCTTTGCAGTGGTGGTCATTTTTGTACACAATGCCTGTTCCTCCCCCTTTTTTGCCTATTCTAGCCTGACTCATGAAATGGAAGTTTGAGTTGTTTCAGTGCACTGCATAGCAATATTGTTATTTAATCAAGATCATTTTTGGAAATGAAATCATTAATTAGGAAGGACTTGCCAGCTAGGAATCAGACATTTAATAAAGCTAAATTTTGTTTAATAAGAGCATTACCTGAGCAACTGCCAGCCACAGGCTAAGGTTGGGAACGTCACAGATGACAACTTAGACTCAGAGGGTTAAACAAGGTTGCCACCTACATGGTGAATTCTAAGAGGTTAAAAATAAACTTGGAGTTTACCTGCATCTTAATGGCTTCCTTGTTAGTTCAATAGTTTGTTTCTTTCCTCCTCTCACCTCCCATCGCAGGCATTATACACCAGATGAAGGGGGAGTATGAGACTGCGCTGAAGCTCCACAAAGCCCACCTGTCCTTTGCCCAGGAGCTCTGTGATTATGCTGCCCAGGGGAGGGCCTATGGCAACATGGGCAATGCCTATCATGCACTTGGCATGTACGACCAAGCTGTCCAGTACCACAGACAAGAGCTGCAGATCTCTCTGGAGGTGCATCTCCTCGCGCTTCTCAGGCAACATTTGGACAGTCGCGTGGAAAGCAGAATTACGACGTGTCTTTGTGTTTCAGGTGAACGATCGTCCATCTCAGGCGTCCACGCACGGTAACCTCGCTGTGGCCTACCAGGCGCTGGGCGCTCATGACCGAGCTCTCCAGCACTACCTCCACCACCTGACTATCGCACAAGAGCTGCGAGACACTCAAAGTGAAGCAAGAGCCCTAGGTAAGCCAGTCAATAGAAAGAGAGATAAATGTACTTGATTTGAATTGAATGAAACGTGAAAAATGTGCACCCTTCTTTTCTTTTGCAGCAAACTTGGGTAACTTCCACAGCTGGAGAGGTGAATATGCTCAGGCCTTGCCCTACTACCAGCAGTACCTGGTTTTGGCCCCAGGCTTGCAGGACTTGGAAGGAGAAGGCAAAGTTTGCCATAACCTAGGTTATGCTCACTACTGCCTTGGACAGTACAGAGATGCTGTCAGGTGAGAGACAGAGACACAATAAATCTCACAAAATCCAACTTTATATATTGAAAATGACCCTGTTGCCCTCATTTAAAAATGTCAGACTTCACTGTGGTGTGTTTTGTCAAACATTAATGCTACTTAAAAAAAAATCATGTGCATTAAAATTTCTGCTAATCAGACTAATTTCTTGATTAAAGGCTTGTGCTTTTACATTACATTGATACAAAATGTAAATGACGAAGTCATGTTTTGAATTTTCTAGGTATTACGAGCAGGACTTGGCCCTAGCTAAGGACCTCCAGGACAAATTAGCACAAGCAAAAGCCTACTGTAACCTTGGTCTGGCCCACAAAGCACTGGGCGAGTACAACAAAGCAGAGGAGTGTCAGAGATATCTGCTTTCTTTAGCACAAGCCCTGGACAACACACAGGTCACCTGCTAATGCTGTGTTCACTAAATAAACCTTGAAATTCTGTCCTTTACACAGGAAGAGGTTGTTAATCAGCATCTGTGTGATTATATTTATCAGCAGGCAGTTTTCAGGGCCTTTGGGAACCTTGGCGATGTGTACGTGTGCCGGGGTGATCTTCCAAGAGCTGTGAAGTTCTACCAGCAGCAGTTAGCCCTGGCTCAGAAGGTCAATGATCAGAAGATGGAAGCTGATGCCTACTCAGCACTTGGATCAGTTCACAGGTAATAAGGTGGTTAACTAATGTGTCAGCCACAAGCAAAGAACGTATATAAAAAATGAACATAGCAACTGTGACATCACTTTTTGGTTTGTGGACTACAGTATTGTTTTAAACCTTGAGTTTACTAATATAGCCATTTCTGGTTTTTTGGAGGCAGAAGAGAGGGTAGAGCGCTAAAATATTGACTTACTGGACCGAGCTCCATAGATATATTTGTGCATCTCACAGTTATGTATACCTGCTAATTAGTGCTAACATATAAATGGAAAAATCAGCACCAAGAATTAATTTATAATAATAATATTACCTACATCAGAAATCCTGCATTTACTCAGTACTATGTATTCAGGTGATGTTATGTATTGTCATGTTATGTCATTTTATGTGCTAAACTATAATTAGTATCATGAATAATTAATTTTTGGGGAAAGAAAAAAAAAACATTTGCGAGTAACATGTTGATTTAAAGAAAGATCTTTTTTGATACTCACCAGAAATAACAAACACAAATATAAGGAATTACTGGCCTAATCAGCATCCACTCTGGATCAAATAAAAAAAAATAAAAAAAATACAGCTGCCTTGGAAACTCCCTCAAAGTTGCCATCTTCCTCAATGCAGATCACATGATGTCTCTTCACAAGTTGGAATCAGTACAGACAATCAGTACTGCATAAAGCACTGAAACTTTACTAATTCTAATGTAACTGAAAAATAATGTCACGTCTATCAACAGTGGCAATAAAGCTTAATCAAAACCAGTATATCTAAGAAATCTTACTGTTTTCCTTCTCTGTCGACTCTGGGCTAAACTCTTCATGCTGTCGCCTGAGCCAGAAGGTCACAGTTTCATAGTAGATCTCACAGGCAGCTGGAAAATGTTTTATTATGTTACAAATAAAAAATAAAAAATAGCCACAGTAAAAGTAAAGAAAAATGTGTATACTGTTAAAGTGACTTACATAGATGCCATTTTCCATGCTATTGGAAAACTCAGTTCTTTCCAAAAATTGTACTTTATGCACAGTGGGCACAGCTGGAATACCTTAATTATGCTTAATAAAGCATCTCTTTCAGTAATAATTTTCCAAGTTATTAACCCAGAGAAGTAAGCTTCCATCCTTTGCAACAGGGTACAATATTTCACTGAATATTTCCAATAATAAACCAAAGAAAATGCTATCCTGTACAAAGGATACAAGGTTTTGACTATAACTGACCTTGAGTGGTTCATTGAGTGGATCACAGTTCTCACCTTGCTCTGCTTCCGTTGATTCTGCTTGATTCAATCTCCTCACACTTTTCTCCCACTTAGGCTGCTCCGCCAGCTGGATACAGCCTTGTCCTTCCACAGCCAGGAGCTGACTGTCCGAAAGGCTCTAGGTGATCAGCAGGGGGAGTGTCGTGCCCTTGGCCACCTAGCAGCTGTTCATATGGCCCTGGGAGACTACGCTACAACCTTTCAGTGTTATGAGACCCAGCTGGGCCTGGCACAGGGGCTCAGGGATGCCCGTCTGGAGGCCCAGGTCCACGGAAACATGGGCATCACCAAGATGAACATGGGAGTGTTTGAGGAAGCTATTGGTTATTTTGAGCAGCAGCTGGCCATGCTGCAGCAGCTAAGTGGAACTGAGAGCATGCTGGACAGAGGCAGGGCCTATGGGAACCTGGCAGACTGCTATGATGCGCTGGGAGACTATGAGGAAGCTATACAGTACTATGAGAAGTACCTGACAGTGGCTCAGAGTCTCAACCATGTCCAGGACCAAGAGAAAGCCTACAGAGGACTCGGCAATGCGCACAGGTAGTGTCAAATCGAGCATAGCGTTAGTTCAGGTAAGCCACAAAGTTAAACCAACGTCAGCTGATTGCTCAGATGATACCCTTCTATACATCCATTTGATAAATCTCATAAGGCACACTACTTAGCTGCTTTAGCCTGCCTACAGTACTGCACATCTGCAAGCCCCTTTGTAACCCACATCCACCCCAGGTCCTCTTTTCATGCTATATCTGACTTCAATGTCAGTGTCATATCTGTTGTCACTGATGCTTGCACTGTTCTGTCCAAGTCAAAAAACAGCATTTAAAATGATTCATATAAAAATCCTGTCTTCAGAAACCAAAAGGAGATCACTCCTGTTGCCCTGAAATACAGTGCTATGGAAGAGAGGTCACAAGGAGCCCAAGAGTCTAACTCTAGCATGACCCATAAAGCCACAATAGTCAAATTAATCTGAAATGAGCAAGGTTGAAATAATCCTGAATTATTCTTTAAACAAATCATTTGTGCATTTACATTTAAATATCAGGATTTTCACTTTCATTTCATTTCACAGCTTAATTTGATCATTTTCTGTCTCAGTTTCTCTTTTCTTATGTCTTAGAACTGAATAATAAATATTTATTTGCCAGTTTAATTTTAATCTTGGGTAAAATGATTCTCCATAGACCAGCTGCTTCCCTTCATTTCCTTCTCAACTAACTCTGGCAAGAGGACAAATAAGTGAATTTTTCAAAGTGTTTTGAATTCTCCTCTGCATTTCTTTCAAATTATAGAAATAAACTCGGACCTGGTTCAGTGCTGCAGACTTCTGTTTACATCAGTGTGAAAATTTATGTCATGTTTATATTTATGTTCTATCCTATTAGTTTGGATACGCCTCTCTAATACAGAACAGCATTCATGCAACAGAGCTTTTCTTGCCACAAGCATTCTATACACATTTTGAATTAGAGTCATTTTGAATTAGAGAATAAATATAGTCAGAACTTGGTTGGAGTATTAATAGCAACAAGCCACTGTGGTGATGGGAGTTCTTCTTCAGGCAACATATCCCCACAGTGACCAGCTCTCATATGATACTACACAAGTAATGCTCACTGACAGAAGAACAAGGCTTAATGATGGGTTTCCGTTATCCAGCTGTTGCTTCTTCTCTCTGGAGTGTGAATGAAATAGTAATGAAGAGATGAGATTTAGAGCTTAGCCTTTGTACGTTTCTTTCTTTAGTTTTTCTCTGAGATGATACAAAAGCAGAAATGTTCTCTTGATACAAACCACTTTGCTTTCTTTTTTTAAAATGTTTGTCCCTCCTACAGCAACAACAAAAACTGGAGGTATGCTTGCAAGAAAAAACAAAAAGCAAAAAAAATAGATTATCATGCCCTGTGCTTTTCCTCCCCTTCTTCTTCTTGTTCTCCACCCTCTCCTCCTTCAGGTCCATGGGTAGTCTCCAGCAAGCACTGGTGTGTTTTGAGAAGCGGTTGGTGGTAGCTCATGAGCTAGGTGGCGAAGGAGGGGGTAAGGCTCAGGCTTATGGGGAGCTGGGCACCTTACATAGCCAGCTGGGCAACTATGAGCAGGCCCTCTCTTGTCTGGAGCACCAGCTTAACATTGCACGCACAGCAGGGGTAAGGTTTGACCTGTACAAACTTCTTGTTTCTGTTTCATATATCTCTTTCTGTCCTGATGATAAATAATCTTTTTTTTTTGTAAATCAAAAACACGTTATGCACAGAAAATACAGAAAATGAAGTAAACCCTGTTTGAACTGTCAGGATAAATCCCTGGAGGCAGAGGCAAGCGATGCACTTGGAGGTGTCTATCAACTGATGGCAGACAATGAGACAGCTCTACAGGTCTGTACAGATTCATATCACATCACATTCAATACTGCATGACTCATTTAAGGGGATAGCCCCACTTTTTATTAAATATTTTTAATTATAACATTGTTAGTTTAGCTGACCTTATCTTAATGTGGAAGCAGGGGAAACATAAGTAACTAAGCTCTCTTGCTATAGTGGCACCAAAGGGCTTTGGATATAGCAGAACAGACTGGATGTGTCAGGAGCCAGGGTCGAGCCTACGGCAACTTGGGACTGACTTACGAAGCTCTAGGAAAGTACGAGCGGGCCGTGGTGTTCCAAGAGCAGCACCTGAGTGTTGCAGCACAGACCAATGACCTGATAGCGAAGACTCTCGCCTACGGAAGCCTGGGAAGGACACATCATGCACTGCAAAACTATGCACAGGCTGTAATGTACCTACAGGAAGGTAAGACACTAGCTACAACAATTAGCGGTGAAGATGATGTTTCTAACTTTGTGTATGAAGGTTTAATTAGACAGGCCTCTGAGATCCAAAGATACTGGGATTAGGGAGAGGGCAGCTTTGATTCACAGCTGTACCAACACAGGCATGCAATTGGTGTCTGCTGAGTCTCACCTCTATTAAATTTAGTCACTGAACTGGACTTTTCCACCACGTTTGTGCGGTTGGTGCCTTTTGGAGCATTTTAATGGAATTATCTGACAAATTATATGATCTGCTGTGTGGTACAGGTCATCCAAGAAGCTTGTGCTTCAATTTTGGTGAGTGAAAGTCTAGTATTTTATTAGACACTTACTTAGAACTAATTAGCAGATACGTGTTTCTGCATTGCAGTTGTACTGTTTATGAATGCAGCTTGCTAACCAAATGTATTAGTCTTATCTGATAACTTAGCTCTCCACCCTCTCGTCCAAGTATGGAAGGCTCCAGGAGGCAGCGGCCGAAATGCTGATACTGTGGCTTAAAAATGCAAAGTCGAGAAGCCAGTGGCTACATCCATCTTTTATATGCAGTCTGTGGGCTTTAGCTTAAGTGCTCTGGGACACTGGGGGGAGTGACAGGCTCAGTCAGTTTTGTCACTTTATTGAGTCCTAATAATTTTCAGTCAAAATGTAGACTTTGAGCATATGATCAGTTTATCCAAATAATGCCTATTGGAAAATGTTTATATGACTTCATTACCTTTTGGTCTCATTCGATCTTATTGAAATATAATACTTATTGCTGCCCATTTGTCTGAAGTTAACTTTAGTTTTATGTTTTAATTTTTGTATGCTGTATTCTGTATGCTGCCTCTGTATATACAGTAGATGTAAAATAATATCAATGAAAATGAATGGAGACCTGTGTTCAAGACATAGCTCTTGATGACACTTTGACTGCACGTAAATCACACTGAATTTATTCAGACTTTAAAGACAACAGTTAATTACCAATGTTCTTGCCAATATAAGGTTGTTTCACCCGACAATGACAATGGATGTTGAACTGCTGTCGTCTCAGAAGCCTGGCTGTTAAACATCCATTAGCATTTTTCTTTTTGCATGGTTTTTCTTCTTTGCATACAACTCTAAGGGCTGACCCCTCACAGTCAGTCAGAAAAACCCACACTGAGAGCACTGTTTCCACTCACTTTCAAGAGTTTGAACTAATTTTCCTTTTGTTTGTGCTTTCACTCTTGTATGTGTATAGGGGTCAAAGAAATGGATGTAAATGAGCAAATGATAAATGATAACATATATAAAATATGTAATAATATGTAATATCTTCATTACCCGGCCTTTAATGCCACTGTATGTACATAACAGACTGTATAAAAGTGGGCATAGCCACCGTGAAGCAATCCATTGGTTTCTGTATTCGGCATTTTGAAGCCTTAAGGTGAACACCACAGCCACAGTGACCATATTTACACCAGAGGGTGGAATGCTGTGTTATCAGCTAATGATAGCAAACTTGATTAGCAAGCTGCATCCATAAACTGTATGGGTTCAACAAACACATATCTGCTTATTAATGCTAAATAATAGACCACTTAAATACTAGAATTTCAGTCACCAAAACCTAAGCACAAACGTCTTGGGTGGTTTATACCACACAGCAGGCTAAGATTTATCACTCTTACCTAAATGGGGATATGAAAGGGTAAATTGGTCAAAGAAACCAAAACCATTATTTGTATCATGATGTAAACTTGTTAATTTCATCACTAGAGTGGAGCAGGAAAAGAAAAACGTTGTGCACTGAGCATATTTTGAGAGCTGTCATTGCTAAACTTCATAGGACTTGTAAAGAAAATAGACCCTGGCAGCACAAAAACCACTGCCTGTGGACAGAGCCCCCAATGCCCAGTCCAATTAAATTACTGCAGAATACTTTTCTGTTGGTTGACAAATCTTAATTGACTAATTGCTCTGTTGCTTTGCTCCATTCAACAACACACTGACAGTGTTGTGATGAAATTTGTTACCAGTATAGTGTGTAACTTATTCCATCAAAGTCATCCTTCAGACACATACACACAGCACAGTTCCAATACACATTTCCAACAACCATCAATACACACAATACCACCAGATCTATATAGTGTAATTCACTCAAGATTAATACTGCTTTACAGAGTTGTAAAACCTTAATTCAAAGGAAATTTCTGAGCCCATTTTACCCATCTTTTGTGGTCTTGGGTCTAAATTGTTAAAGGGACAAAACTTGTTGGAATTGGTCAAATATTAACCAAAAAAATTAAAGTAAAAGTTACTGTTTTTAAGTACAAGATTAAGATTTCTTCTTAGAGTTACCTGGCAGTAGTTTCTGCAAGGTTCAATGTACAGACAGGAAAGTAACTCTAATCACTGTAATCATTACTTTTCATTATTGTAATAGTTACTTTGTAACACATTACATCCAACACTGCTTCCTATCCCTGCAAAATAGTCTGTTAAAACTTTGCAAAGGTTGTGCACTACTGTGTTTCCACAATTTGAAAATGGACAAACACAAACCACTGTTCGTGTTCTTAAAAACATTTAGATAACAGTAAGCTTTCTGTACTCTTACGTTTACACCACCGTCTTCCTGCAACAACTCACCTCCCACGTGGGAGAGCCTTGTCGTAGAACAAGACTTCTGTTACATGTCTGTTACATATCAGTCTTTGTTATCAGACGCTCAGAATCACAATGTGAGCCTGACAGTGGCAAAAACAAGCACGTTAACTCTGAAGCTGTGAATTGCCTCGTGGGATTGCATGGCAGCCGGTTATAGCATTCTCACTCCATATTGGAATGATTCCAGACATTTTTTCCCTATTAATAATTCAGAGCCAAAAGATGGTAAAGTAGAACCCAGGTTTAAAAATACCAAAATGTTACTTTAATGTCTTCCTAGGATGATTATTTCCGAGAAAAGTTAGCCTTTCGTTTTTGCGATAAAGCAATATTTAAAATATATATACATCTTTATAATGAACTTCTTCTTACATATGCAGTAATAGTAGTACCAGTAGATAAGTAGTAAGTCAGTGGAGTTGCTCTTTAAGTACATGAGATACAGCCAGCCATTTCCTTCTGCTTATCCAGCTCAGGGTCATGGAGGGGCTGGATCCCAGCTATCACAGGGCGAGACATGGGGTACACCCGGGACAGGTTGATGAGATACAGTTATTATTATTAGAGTCATTTACAAGTTGCTGAGTAGGGCCTAAAGCAGATATTTCCCAACTACCCAACTGAACACAGTTGGGTAGTTGGGCTCAGTAGCCTGGTCTCATAGCAAATAGTAAAAGAGTCAAAGAAATCCAATCTATTTGTTTGTTTACAAGGAAAGAAATTGTTAAGTTTGTTGAGGTATTTCAGTTGCAATACCATTCACACTCGCATTCACACCTACAGCCAATTTAGAATCACCAGTTAACCTAACATGCATGCCTTTACACTGGAGTAGCTGAAGAGAACCCATGCAGAAACAGGGAGAATATATAAACTCCACATACCCGGCCGGTGGATTCAAACCCAGGAGTTTTATTGTCTAACTCTAATCAAGTGGTTTTATTTTTTAAACCTAACCAAGCAGTTTTCTTGCCTAACTCTAAACCAAGTAATTTTATTGGCTAAACTGAAACAAGTCTGCCTAGCCCTAACCAATAGTTTTGCTGTCTAGCCCAACCAAGTAGTTTTATTGCCAAACAAAAAATTGGGAGTTTTCAAACAGCGAGAGAAACCACAACTTAAATGTCAAAGTAATGCGAAAATTTTTGTGTGTTCAGGATTACAAAATAAGAGAGAAATCATGTCCAGGAAGACTAATCGCTAGACTAAATTTCACTGCTGTGAGACCAACAAGCACCAGTTATGCAGTAGACTGTTTGATACAGAGGTCTGTAATCTGACCTGAATCAAAAAGCAGCACAATAGGATTTTCTGATCTAAACATTTCCACTGTGTTCAAAAGCACTACATTTTTGACATGTATCCACAAACTTGTGATGAAAAGCGAGCAAAAACTTAGTCACAGTTTTCCCCCTGCAGTCGTACAGACCACATGTAGGGAGGCTCTGGCTCTTAGCACATACTTTGATCTACATGTGGGTATCTCCTTTAGAGTCAGAGTTGTTTAGGTCTGAGAACATTGTGAGGTGTATTTCTGAAAGCCTGAAGAAGCATGAAAGGTATTCATGAGTCTGACACAGGCTAATAGAGGATCAGTGCTCGGCTGTGTACCCTGGAGTGTGGTTTCCTTCAGGCAGCTTGTTGTCAATAATCCTGTTTGATTTAACTTCATCTCTAACTAGACTTCTCTTTGAAACACACATATGCCTCTCATCATTCTAGTTTTAACTGGGTCCTTGTTGAAAATAATCCCATATGGAACTCTTTCGTATTAAAAACACATTTAAACATGCACACATTAAAAGGCGCATTTAAACATGCACATATTAAAGAAATTAAAATACGAGCTAATTGTAATGGATTTTCAAAATGAGTGATTGGGTTAATTTATGAACTCATCCAGGCTTCATGGGGCCTGTAAGACACAGTCATGGATTGTCACTTGGCTCACAGATTCTCTGGATTTTAATTGATCATTAGCTCGACAAGCGAAAAGAAATTCGGCTCAGAGTTGCGGTTAGGACAGAGCCAAAGAAACATTCGTATGTGTGTCTCCAATTAACCTCCCCAACCGAAACACACATACAGAGCATCACAGGCCCAGACAGAGACAAACAGGCAGAGAAGCGTGAATAAAAACTTGTTATTTGATGAGATTCTGCTCAATCTGAGAGCCTAATGAGAACTAAATACAACCTGCTACGACTGCCTGCGCCTTCGCTGAAACATATGAAACATATCTGAGACAAACTAAGGAGCAGAGAGAATTTGAGGACTTTGAATTTGAATCAGCTGCATAAAAAACCAGGGGTGAAGAAAGACAGAAGGAACAATGGGAGAAAAAGAATGGCAAATTTGAGCGCCGTGGGCTGAGTCAGTACGAATTCACTTCAGTGCAGCAACAGTTGTCACAAGCGTCAAAGTGCCAGGACTTTGAAAGAGATGATTTTCATATCAGCCTCTAGGAACTAGGGTCTGAGCTCTTCTGCTGTCTGTTTCCCCAGGCCTGCGTCTGGCAGAGCAGTTAGGTCAGAGAGAAGATGAAGCGAAGATACGCCATCGCCTGGGCCTGTCTCTGTGGGCCAGCGGAAACCTGGAGGAAGCACAACACCAGGTGTGTATGTGTGTGTGTGTGCATGTGTGTGCATGTACTGTCAACTGTGAAGCTACAGTACATCAGTGTACATAAAAAAATAAAGATAGCCACTGTGAAGACACCCATTGGTTAGTGAAGTCTTGTGAAGCCTCAAGGTGAACATTTTTGCCATTGCCATCTTGGTATTTTCAAAATGGATGTGATGAGCACAGGGTAGATGGGACTAAAACAGTATGGTAGCAACTTGTCAATTACAGTTTACACATAATAAACATACTCTTCTTTATTGTCCTTATAGGCTCTAATGGGGACCCTCATTTACAGAATAAATATGATGGGTGGCACAGTGGTGCAGTGGGTGGCACTATTACCTCACAGCAAGAAGATCCCTGGTTTGAACCTGTTAGGGCCTTTCTGTGTTTTCCTTGGCTCTCTCCGGGTGCTCCTGCTTCCTTCCACAGTCCAAAGACATGCATGCAGGTTTATTGGTGATTCTACACTGGCCGCAGATGTGAATGCGAGTGTGAATGGGCGTATTCCTCTTCTTGCTCTACGCCAGTTCAGGGTTGCGGGGGGCCTCCCTGAATTGGTTAAGCAGTTAAGAAAATGGATGGATGGATGGAATATCATTTTGTATTCAACTCAAAACTGGAGACTGAGATCATAAACTCATCAGAGAAGTCTTTGCTAAAGTCACAGAGCAAGGGAAATGTGTTTTCTTAGCAACTTCTTATGTAATCTGTTTTCTTTTTGCAACCAGAGGAGTTGCCCCCCTGCTGGCCAATAGAAGAAATGCAGGCTTCTGCATTGGCTTCACTTTTAATATACACTTTAATATACACTCTTTATTATACACTTTATGGTTTGGACACTCTAATGAAGGGAAAATGGGTTAAACATAACATATATTCAATTTTTTTTTCTTTTCTTTTTAACATTTGAACTAGTGAGACAGCCAAATAATAAATCTTTAAATCTATACACTTAAGTATTTGATTCAGAGGATGAAAGAGTCAAAATCAATATTTTAGTCAAAATCAAGTGCGTGACAGTCAAGCAGAAATATCTATTTTTTGGTTGTTTTTTTTAAAAGCACCCAGCCTAAACAAACAAAACACAGAAGCAGAAAAGGAAAAGGTGGTGAATGGGCTAGCATATCATGAGTTTTATATTGCTAGCTTGGGCTAATGGTTGCTTCTGTGTTTTTGTTGTTGTTTGATTCTTGTACCTTTCTGATTGCAAATGAAACACAAAGAGCGAGAGGTGTGGTCATGCACAGTTCTGAGATGCTGGTGGTCTAATTGTTCTGAATGTTGTATCATAGCACTTTTACAATGTTGCATCATAAACCAATAAAGTATAGTTTTATAATAACAGGAAAATATATTTTTTTTAATTAGCTTAAAAAATCTAATAGCAAAACTTAACAAGTCATTGCAATCACTACAATTCAACATGCATAGTTTTTCCCACAAAATTACACAGTTATCTATGGTGTTATTATATTTATTAGGACATAGGAGGATAAACACCAGATTCTGGTCCTAACGGAGATATACTCTCATCTCTTGTAGTTATTTTATGAAAAAGCATGCCTGTCTTAAATGTCTTATAGACTGTGGTTGAGATGGCAGTGCCTTTAAAAAGCTCTGACAATAGAAATTAGACATCAGTGATTATCCCGGTGCTGATGTGCTAAAAGAGTATCTGTAGACATCAATATAAAAATGCATATAAAAAGGTGTTCAGCAGGTATATAACAGATTTACAGACTTTGGGAATTTCAAATTGTAATGGAAAAGATTGTTTGATTGATCGACTAAATAATTATAGAGATAATCCGTTTTTCCACATGTCCTGGTCACTCTTCATTCTACTTCCCCAGCTTCCTTCATGCTTGGTTAAGTCAGAAATCCTATTTAGCAATTTATAATCTTAATGTCATATAAGACTATTTTACTCTAGTACAGATAATATCTGTATCTACTACATTGCTATGTCATATTGATATCCAATATCTCCACACATCTGCATTGCCATTATTACATCAACTTTAAAAAATATTAAACAACTGTTAATATCATTTAAAAGTAGCACTGCCTTCTGTTCTTCTTGGTAATACCTTGTCAGATTTTTTTAATATTTAATTTTTATATTATCCATTATTATTTAACAACTGAGTGTGTATTTCTTAGTTTTTTTTCTAAAGCAGAAACACAAATTAAATATGCATGATTTATTCAGTGGGAGTAACTGGAATTTGAACTTGAGCAACAAGGAAAAGAGAAGAGAGGGTTTGATTTTCCACAGCAGAGTTACAATTGGAGTACACACAGTAAGGGGTGAAAGAAGTAAATCTATGACCATGTACATAAATACTCAGCTGCAAGTATTAAAAATGCTACCTAACCAAATGCGTTCCATCATAATGGAACATGTAAGTGTTGTTCTGTTATATCATCAAATTATTACTCAAGCATTAAGCAGCATTTCACCACTTTAGGTAGTTCCAGTACATCTGATTATTTATTATAAGGCTACCTATGATTATGTTCTGGTTATTTTATCAGTTACAGAATTTATTGTTGTGATTGTTTGTTTTATCCAAACAACCATTTAAACAGCACAGCGATGCAGTGGTTAGCACTGTTGCCTCACAGCAAGGAGGTCCTGGGTTCAAATCCGTGAGCCAGCTGGGGTCTTTCTGTGTGGAGTTTGCCTGTTTTTCCTGTGCCTCTCTGGTTCTCTCTGGGTACTCTGGCTTCCTCCCACAGTCCAAAGACATGTGCGTTAGGTTAATCGGTGATTCTACATGTGAGCGTAAATGGTTGTCTGTCTGTCTGTGTTAGCCCTGTAACAGACTGTCAGCCTGTCCAGGGTGTACCCCACCTCTCGAGCCATGACAGCTGGGATAGGCTCCAGTCTCCCCTCATGACCCTGAATTGGATAAGCGGAAGAAAATGCATGGATGGATGGATTAGGAAAATCTCCTGTGAATAGGTTCAGGCAGTCAAACTACTTGGTTAGGGGTTGGGCAATGAAACTGTTTGGTTATGGTCAGAAAAAGATCCTGGTTCAAGATCTTTTGGCCTTTTTTTTCAAAGCTCTGTTTTCTTGGTTGGGAGGGTGATGCGTCCCCTTTGAGGACTCTCGAAATCATAGGGCTCCAACACCCAAATGTGCAAATGTTTATTGAGACTGGGATGTTTCTGTGACTGTGTGCCATTTGTTTGTCTTGCTGTTTTATTATTGTACTGTTCTGAACTTCTTAAAACCTAAACTGTGAGAAACACCACACATATCACAACAAAATCTAAATCTAAAACAAAAAACAAAAAAAATTAAACTGTAACTACATTGAAAGCAAAAACTGAAACTAAATTCTTAAAAAAAAGAAAAAAAAGAAAGAAAACTAATAGAAAATATACAACTAAATATACAATTAACTCTGCTTCTCAGTTTCATGGAGTCAAGTGAGGCGTAACACTCCCAACTTTCCTCTAGAGTCTTGCTGTGTGTTTGTTGTGCCACCCAGTGGCTAGCACTGTAACAGCATGCTCAAACTGGTTTGAAATAAAGCTTGGCAATTGAGATCACACAAATAATATGTTTGAATAGACAGACAGATGCCAAAATAAATGAAGAAAGGAAAGTTGTTAAGAAACAATAAAAGTGGGTGATTCCGGGCATGGGGGCACATTAAATGGTCTGAGGAGTATAAAAAAATCTTCACAGTCTAAATCCACTTGAACACCTGTGGGTGGTTTGTATACATGTAGATTAGTACTGTAGAGGTCTCACTATAATGTATGTTTGTTTGCTGTGTGTTACAGTTGTACAGAGCATCTGTGCTATTTGAGGCAATTCGTCATGAGATGCAGCACAGTACAGATTACAAGCTCTCCCTGTTTGATCTGCAAACCAGCTCATACCAGGCTCTCCAGAGAGTCCTCGTCAGCCTAGGTGAATGAACTGGCCTCTCCCCCTGTTGTTTTGTTACTTTGTAGTGTGAATGAATGTACCTTACTTTGAGTGTGAGGTGTTCACACCTCTCATTTTCACACCTACTATCTAGGTCCCTGTTAGCAAGGCACAAATTATCACCTGATGTCTGATAATTATGTTTCTTTAGTAATGATACCACTATGAAGAATCTGCTCTCTCGGATCTGCTGCTGCCTAATTCACGTCTTCATGTGTTTGGTTCTCTCAGGCCGGCACGATGAGGCGCTGGCTATAGCTGAGCGAGGGAGAACACGTGCCTTTGCTGATCTCCTGGTGGAACGCCAGAAAGGAACTCATCACGCACCGAGCACTGACCCTTACATCCCAGTCACCATAGAGCATATCCTGGAAACAGTCAACAGTCAGAGGGCCATGGTCCTCTACTATTCTCTGGCAGGAGGCTTTCTGTACAGCTGGCTATTATCTCCAGGCACAGGTTCACAGCCACGGTCACTCATACTTAAACACATCAATTACTGAAGATGCCTTTTTCATTCAGCTTCGAAATGAGGCTGCAAATAATATGCAGTTCATGACTCCTCGCTTTCCTTTAGTGCCAACTTCAGTGAGAGCTCTTGAGTTGATACAAGGGCTCGATATTCTTCATAGTGGGTGCTAATACAGTCATTTAGTAATATAACCTAGTAGTTAATGGTTTAAACTGCACAGAGAATTTTTGGAGCATAAAAGACAATTAATAACAACCTGCTGACACCATAGGGGCTGGCAAGCGGGAGGAAAAAAAGAAGAAACTTTAATAAGGAACTTACTGAGAGCACAGGGCTAATTCAAAGCACTAACAAAATCCAAAATCAGGAAAACCACAGAGCCAACTATGATGAACATGAGGAGGATATGACGATAACCTGACAAAGACTGAGGGTATAGACCCCTTTAATGTAAACGGCAATGATGTGTTTTGAAGGTGGAGCCGAACCTTATGTATGAAAGAAAAAAATAAATGCATAGGAATCTTTTGACAAAGACAGTTATGCACTTTGCAATCATGTCCATGAAATTTAACACTGAAATATATTGATTGTTTTTTGTGTACCATTCCTAGCTAAAAGACAGGACATATGCAGCTATGTAACACATGGTGTAGCTTATGCTGGTGCTAATTTATCTTTATTAACTAAGGTTTTAAAAGGTGCAGTGATGCTGTCATAACTTCAGTGGGAGTTCATTTAACTTCTGTGAGCCTAAACAAAAAAGGGTCTTGACTGAGATGATCAGCCATAAGGTGCTTGCAATGCTAGGGTGACATTTACTGCTCATTCTCCTCAGAGGATGAACCCTTTCATCTTTCCTCTAGTGCTGCCTGCAGGCTGAAATGTCACCTATATCTACATACAGCTCTGGAAAAAATTAAGAGACCACTGCAAAATTATCAGTTTCTCTGATTTTGCTATTTATAGGTATATGTTTGAGTAAAATGAACATTTTTGTTTTATTCTATAAACTACTGACAACATAACTCCCAAATTCCAAATACAAATATTTTCATTTAGAGCATTTATTTGCAGAAAATGAAAAATGGTCAAAATACCATAAAAGGTCCAGTGTTTTCAGACCTCAAATAATACAAAAAAAACAAGTTCATATTCATTTTTAAACAACACATTACTAATGTTTTTACTTAGGAAGTGTTCAGAAATCAATATTTGGTGGAATAACCCTGATTTGCAATCACAGCTTTCATGCATCTTGGCATGCTCTCCACCAGTCTTTCACATTGCTGTTGGGTGACTTTATGCCATTCCTGGTGCAAGAATTCAAGCAGCTCAGCTTTGTTTGATGGCTTGTGACCATCCATCT
>VUQI01039670.1:1619-21193 GCA_015106735.1 Paratilapia polleni | reverse complement strand
GTTTTTGCTATTTTCAAACACAATTAAATAAATGCAAAAAATGCTGAGAAGATGGATTTTTTTTACAAAACACACACACACACACACACACTTATACAGTTTGGTCCAAAAGTCTGAGAGAACACTGAAGTTATATTTGTATGTAAACCTGAAAATAACCACAAAATTGAAGGAAGTTATGACCTGTAGAATGAAGAAGAAATATTCCAGATTCTGCTTATTTCTTGATTAGTAATAATTGACCATGTTAACTCCTTTGTACAAAAGGTCAAATGTCCATTGAAGCAGTGTTCAGATAACACCTAGGTGGATGTGTCTGTTCATCAAGTTTCCAGCAGAAACTTTTATTAAGCAGCATTGTGATAGTGAGAACCGTGGCATCAGAACAAAGTGTCAGAAGTCAGATTGTTAATCTGAGCAAGGAGGGGCTTCTCAGAGTCAGGTCATGGCTGGACTGAAGGTTTGTCAGGGCCAGGGTATGATGCTCTACAACGTTTTGGTCCAAAGCAGGAGCACATCAAACTTTGTTCACCAAATACACAGACACAAGAGTCCAATCAGCAGAAGTCCTGTCAAAAAGGGCTGCCCAATAGTGCTCTCAGAGGACAGGTAGCATCTCTAAACCACATCTCAAATGCCACACTTCCACCGACATGGTGCCGGTGCCCAACCTAGAACCAGTTCCATGCATTTCCACCACCTGTGCCTGTGGCTGGTTCTCAAAAGGCACCAAAGCAGAAGTAGCTCCACTCAGGCACCGTGTTGGTGGAAAAGAGGTAAATAAATGCCTCATTTAGTTAGTTAGACATGTTGAAACAAAGGGGAAGAGGAGCTGTTTCAGATGCTCCTGGTTCTGGATTTTTCCATAGATGGAGTATTTCTACAACTTAGATCTGAGTCAGCAGAAAACTATTTAAGTTAATGTATCTACAAAACACAAATCTGACCTGAATATCTGTCTGAGCTCAACAGAGAATTTGTTGAATTCTCCTTCTACTTGTGTGTTTTTTGATCCCAAATGTCATTTTCTTTTCAGACTCCTCTCATCATTTACCTGTTTCACTTTTTGGTGGACTACGCAGACATCACATTTATGGTGAGTTAGAAGACAAAAAACATTTGAAGGATTTTCTTATTAGAGGCAGACTTGTGTCTAAAGAGGCAAGGCTGAGATGGTTTGGACATGTGAAGAGGAGGGATAGTGGATATGTTGGACATAGGCTGTTGAAGATGAAGCTGCAAGGCAGGAGGAGAAGAGGAAGACCATCAAGAAGATTCATGGATGTAGTGAAGGAAGACATGCAGAGGGTTTGTGTGACAGAAGAGGATGCTTGGGATAGGGTCAGATGATATGATGGCAGGTGATCTGCTGTGGCAGCCCCTAAAAGGACCAACTGAAAGAACAAGAAGAAGAAGTCTCATGTCTGAAGTGTGATCAAAATGTTCTGCGATGCCACCCATAAAAGCAGAAACCACAGCTGATCTCCTTGTGCGCCTCTGGACCGCTTCCTAGAAGTCCCATTCTGACCACTTGTACTCTTTTAAACCATTTCACCACAGACCTCAAACCTTTTTAGACAGAATCAACTTCTGTGACCCGTCTTCTGTGCCGAGGATCACGTCGATGAGAGTTTCCATTGTCGGAGTCCACAGTTTTCAAGCCTAAAGGCATCAGTAGAGAGACCAGGAGTGTGCTTGTCCTTTTATTCTCAATGCTCACTGGGTTGTACATGGACTCATGAATTCATAAGCCAGGATTGATTGTTTACTTTTAGTTTAGTTTTTATGTAATTTCCAGACGTGTCTGAGAGAAAATATTCTTCATTTGTCCTGAAGTGCAGCGCCTGTCTTTTCCAACGCATTGAAAACCGAGAGTTTTATGGCCACACCAATACAAGAGAATCATTTTGAGTTTTCAGTGTGATCCAGAGTGAACACCAATAAATATTTATCTTTTATTACGAATTGTGATCTTTAAAGCATTTGATAAAAACTGGTTTGCACTGACGTTTCCCTGCTGAGTAACATCGAAGATGTTTTTTTCTGAAAATTTTCTTTAATTTAACCCGCTCTGCCTTTGATTACACAGGTCAACAGGTCATTTTCATCAGAAATAGATTTATGGGTTTTGTAGAGTTTCTCATGCTGACTTCAAATCTGTGTTTCATTTTCTCTAGCACATCTATTTTTTTATGATGAAGGTAATTATATATATATATTGCATATTTGGTATAATTAGCCCAAACATATTTGAAAATAAAGTGAACTCACAGGGTTTTCAGTATAGGTTTCAGTAGAAGTTTCCAAACATAAGCAATGCAAAACTGAAGGAAGGGATATTTGTAGGTCCGCAGATCAAATCTGTTTTACACAATGAAGGTTTTAAAGAGTCTCTCTCAGCAGCCGAGCTACAAGCTTGGGCAGCATTCAAGTGGCTCTGCGAAAACTTGCTGGGTAACCATAGCGTGGCTGTGGCTCAGGAGGTAGAGCGGGTCATCTGCTAATCAGTGGTGGTTCGATCAGGCATGCAGTATCATGCATGCAGACTGGAGTCAGTCTGCATGCATGATACTGCATGCATGATACTGAACCCAGAGTTGCCCCCGATGCGTTCATCCGAGTGTGAATGTGTGTGAATGAAAAAATAGAAAAAAGTGCTTGTGTGAATGTGTGTGTTTGTGTGAATGGGTGAAGAACTGGTCCATAAGTACCATAAGTCTCTGCTTGATCTGCTTGATTCAGAAACTGATTGTATGAATCAGTTTCTGATTGTATGAATCAGTTTCTGGTGTGATGGTCAGTAAAAATACATTTCCTGCACTCTCATCTGGAGTTCTTCCCAGAAAATCTTGGCATGGTGAGTGACGAGCAGGGAGAACGTTTTCACCTATTTATCTTAGAGTATGATGGCCGACTACTGCTGGATGCTGTACCGTGACAATCCAGACACAGTGTACACAAGAAATTCATACTAAGCATTTTTGAAGAAACACTTGTAGCTGAATGACACCGTTCGGTATAGCTGTGCCATGATGTGTGCCTTTATGACCTCGCACGGATGATACTGGAGCATTCACTTGATTGGTGCTCAAGTTTCAGTAAAAACCACGTGCTTGTACACTGTAAATTAACATTGGTCATAACTCAAAAAGTTGATGTGACTGGAAAAAAATGAAAACAGATCTCAAATCAGTGTGAAAAACTGATTTAGAAAAGTGTGTTTAATTTCTGATGATCACAAAAAACCTTTTTTTTTTTTTTTGTCCTGTGTAAGAAGTTGCTCCTTGTTGTGATTTGAATGGAAAATACACAGAGAGGGTTTTCACTGTTTGTGTCTCCTCAGTTGGCCGACGTGATCACTGCAGTGGCTCTTTACATGGCAGTGAAGGAGTACAACAAACAAGTGGTAAGAATGCATCAAAATGCACAGTTTAAATAATTAAAAATATGTTTTGATATTAAGTAGGACTGGACTTAAATTCCAAAACCTCCTATTCTCTAATGAATAGGAGTAACTGCAGCTTACATATTGTATGCCGTTACTGAGGCTTTTGTATTGTGCCTTTGGGTGTGTTTGTGTTTGTTTTTTGATGTGTCTGACCTGCCTTTAATGCTGTTTCAGTTCAGAAAGCAGAAGTTTGCTTTGGATGCTGACCGCTACCCCATGGACTGTCTGGAGCTCATCAGAAGCCCCAAAGAAATGTATTACATCCCTCTGAAAGTAGCCATGTTGTAAGTACCATCACTCATACCACACACTGTATACAAGCTCAAATAGTTTTGGTCCTAGGTCTATAAAAAAGCAAAAACTATACAGAGAAAACTACCTCAACTGCAGTGCCATAAAGTGCCCATTCACAGCATGCTGGACACGCAGCAGTTTTTTGGCTAAACCAAAAGAATTCATCTCTGCTGCCAGATTCGGCTTCATCCTCTTACCCTAAATATAACAAAAAACCCAAGATGTCCTGAAGTCTCATCACTCAGGCTCTTCAAGCTGCTGGAGAATCTGGAAGCTTATCACTTATCGTGGCTCTAAAAGTGAATACGTCCTGGCATTAAATTCATTCAATTAATGATTATATTTTGGATAATTATCGCTTTCCATTGGTAAGAATTCCTTTTTATACTCTTAACTTCAACATTTACAAGCTTCAAAACTAAATTTCTGTTTGAAATGTTCAATATAGCTGCCAGAAAAGCAATTACGAAGAAATGGCTTCATCCAGATGATTGGTACTTTAATCGTCATAGCAGAAAGAATCACCTTCTCCATAAGGCTTCTTAGGTTAAATCTGAGGAAATCTGGGGAAAGTGGATGACGTATATCTCCCGGAAATTCCCATTTTTTTGTTTTAAATTTGTTTCATTTACTCATTTAGTTACAGTTATTATTTTTTTTCCTATTTCTCTGAAACCAAGCAACACTCCATGTTCCCTTTTTGTGTTCTTTGAGCACATTGGAGAAAAAAAATGTTAAGATGATTCACACTGAAAATCTCAGAAAAGAATCACACTTTACTGTGTAAACTGCTGTCAGCTGTGTGACTCCAAGTAAAGATTTGTTTTTTAATTCTTTTCCAAAATTCTCAAGATGAAGGGTAGCCATTTATACTCAGTGGAGAAACACAAGTTGGAGATATCAAACATCACTTCCAGAGATTGATCTGAAAATGGCAGCCAGCCAAAGCTTTGCAGCACTGCCCAAAGAGTTGACCTTGAAGGGGAGATTGACTGAATTTAAATCAGGTTTCATTTTTCCTATTTAAATGTGCTGCGGTTAAAACTTTTCATCACACCTTTGTGTAAAGAAAACGTGGCAAAGCGTTTTGTATTGCAGGCATTTGAAGCCTATATGCAGCTTAAATATTTATTCTCTGCTTCTTCTCTCAGTTACCTGTTGAACCCGTTCACCATCTTGTCCTGTGTCGCCAAGTCAACTTGTGGCCTAAACAACGCCGTCCTCGCCCTCTTCATCCTCTCCACGATAAAAGGTAGACTTCAGATCTCCAGCTCCCAATTCTGTCAGAGCAGAATGTGCCTGTTTCTTGTTGTTTATCCCGCTCAGATCATTGATCGTCTGCTGAAGCTTTTTTACCCATTTTTAATTACAAAAGAAGGATTTAGAGTCACTTTGCCTGTATTTAAAAGTAGTTTTCAGGCAGTTTGCTTACTGTGGGTTTAACACATTGTTTTCATTGGAGTTTCTCTTTGTTTTTCAGGAAATGTCTTGCTGAGTGCCATATTCCTTTGCTTGGCCACTTATCAGTCCATCTATCCCATCACTCTGTGCGCTCCTGCGATGCTGTATTTTATGCAGGTATGTTGTCTATGACTGGATACGCATTAAAAGAGTTTGTAGTAGAGGGTTTACTGTTCCACGTTCTGATACTCATATTTTTTCCTTTTCCCACTTCATCAAAGCCCCTCTAATTGTATCTTCCTGTCCTTATTTTTAAATATTTGAGTGTAATTTCTTGTATTTGTACCTTTGAGGACTTTTCCATGTGTCTGTCTCCCCTCTTCACAGCATCAGTACATCCCGGTGAATTTCCGGCGGGCCAGCTTCTGGTGGTTCATCGCGCAGTATCTCTTCATGTACCTCGGCAGCCTGTTTGTCATCATCTGTCTCTCCTTTTTCCTGCTCAGCTCCTGGGACTACCTGCCCTCTGTCTACGGCTTCATGTGAGTAGAGAAAAGAAACACAAACATGGGGATTTTCACCTTCAGTAGTGCTTTTCATTTCGTTTCTGTCATACACGTGTTCCTGAGTTTGCTGTAAGAGTGGTGATGATAAGAAAGATAAAAGTGAGTGAATTCTACATTTCTGCCTCACTTAGAATTTTCATGTCTCAGACAAACCTTTCAGCCATGAGACCAAAAACCTAGACTGTGGTACAATCTTGAACCTCACCTGCTCTTAAAGCCGTCCTAGAGTTTTTGGCATGCTTGAAATGATTAACCGCAAAATCCAAGGTTGAGCAGCTCTGAAAAAGACCTAAAAGCACCAGTGAGGGACAGCCCATGAGAACAAGAGAGGAGCTGGACCCCAGAAGTTGGCATAAAGTGAACAACATCATGGCTTTGATTTCATTTTATGTCTTTGTTGTGTTGAAATTTGTTTTAACTTGTCATGTGAGGTTGTAAGACTAGATTGGTTCATTGATTTGAGGATTTCTGGCATTAGTCAGCAAACCCCCCAACCACCACCTCTGTTGTAAATTTTGCCATCTTTAGCTGTTTTCACACATGAACTTCAGACAATTTTGGGAGAATGAGGTCTGAATAGGGCCAGAAACTTTGTCTTTATTACATCATTTCTCCACCAGAGGATGCTGTGAAGCTTATTTATTTTTACTGTTAAGATTCTCTCAGTGCATGTAATGCTTAAAAACAGAATAAATACATATAAAGTATGTGTAAGTCTGTCTAGATCTCTAATTTGACTGTTTTCTTTCCCTCCAGTCTCTCAGTACCTGACCTCACCCCGAACATCGGCCTTTTCTGGTATTTCTTCGCTGAGATGTTTGAACATTTCCGTCTCTTCTTCCTCTGCGTCTTCCAGATCAATATTTTCTTCTACACCATCCCCCTGTCCATCAAACTCAAGTAAGTCCATCGCCTCACTCTCACCCCACCTATTGTCCCAAGTTAACACAGTCCTGATTTTTTTCTGTTTATTGTTTAATAACCAAAATGTGAGTTAAACCACATCATGCTGCACAATGTGTGTTTTTGTGTGTATGTGCTGCAGGGAGCATCCTGTTTTCCTGATGTTCATGCAGTTAGCTGTGATCTCCATCTTTAAGTCTTACCCAACTGTGGGAGACGTCGCCCTCTACCTGGCCTTCCTTCCTGTCTGGAGTCACCTGCACAGATGTGAGTGTATATAACACAACACACACGCTCACCAGGCAATTTAAAAGGAACGCCTGTGTAATCTTCTTACAGTTCAGCACAATTACATGTTTTTAAAGCATTTTAACTTAAATTGGCACCGTCTGGTCAGAAGCAGTCAGAAACACTGCTGATAAGAGCGGTGAGAGTGAAACTAAACCTTTTGGTTCATAAAACCAAAGCAGTTAGCTGAAAGCCTCTAAACAAGGTGTAGAGCTGAGCTGCAGATTTGGTTACAGTTCTCAGTGTTAATAGAAAAATATTCATTAAATCGGTGGCATCATAAAAGCCAAATAATAATACAGCACACAATAAAAATTAAAAAAATCAATGAAACACTGATTAAACTGATATTTTTTTCATCAGTCTTCGGGTCAAGGCTTTAGAGTGACAAATGACTGAACTCCAAACTGCCCTCAGACTGGAGTCCTTCTTTCCTTTTGGAGATCTTTGAGCCTTATTGACTTATCCTCTTTTTAAAAATAATTTTTGCAATTGATGCTTTTGTGTTTCTCATATCTACTGATTTTGTGCTCATGAATGCTTTTTTTTTTTCTCAGGTCTCTTTTATAAAAGAGATTTTAATTTCAGTGACACTGCCCGATTAAATAAAGATTTATTAATAAATATGTGTTCTTGTCTTTGTTCTCGTTCAGTCCTGAGGAACATCTTCCTGGTGTCCTGCGTCATGCTGGCCTGTTCGGCTCTGTTCCCGGTTCTCTGGCACCTCTGGATCTATGCTGGCAGCGCCAACTCCAACTTCTACTACGCCATAACTCTGCTCTTCAACGTGGCACAGGTAGGATGGTCGGCATCAGAGCTTGGGGGGGGGCTGATTAGAAGGAAAGATGAGCATAATAATAAAATGTAATAGTGGCTGTATTCCATTTAGCTGCTTCAGTTTCAGAGTCCTGGTCACTGCGTGCCTTCTCACTTTGTGTTGTCACAATACTGGAATTCCCACTTCACTGCAATACCTTAAAAAAAAGATATTTAATACTATTTTCAGTGCCTGGGAAAAACTGCCAAAGCATTGAAGTCTTAAATATTAAATTTTGTTTATTAAAAGATAAATATAACAAGGCTGTAACATGACATTTTTCATGAACTAGTAAATTTTTAGATTTTTGGCTGTTAGTTCCCACGCCAAGTCTTCTTTCAAAGTAGTAAACCTTTTGTTTACACGAGGCAGCCAATTAGAAGAAAGTTGGCTTAAAGCAGTTGTTACAAAAAGGGGGGAAGTCTGCACACAGTTTGGCTCAGAGTGAAAAAAGTCATTCTTGAAACATTTATAAAAAAGCAAAGTTTCCATCTGTAGGATATTCCTCAGGCAGTTTGTCAAAGACTAGAAAGAACAGGCTTTCTTTTCCTAGAAGCTTCAATCAATGCAAATCACTGTCACCTATTAAATTAGTACTTGGAGACAGATAGTGTGCAGACTTTCATTCTTTTTTTTTTTTTTGCAACATATACAAGTTTTTGCTCTGGCACTTAAAATGGCTTGCCTGGATGTGCACATACTCACTCTTTTCTCTTAAAGCAGTTTTTGTCAAAGTTTTTCTGTCATTCTCCATATCAGAAGCCAAAATAACAACACAATACCCTGCAACTCTTATTAACCACATCATAACAATAAAAGGGAGCCAAGTTTAATTTTACGGTGTAAAGATCAGCAAAGTTCCATTTGTTTATTTTCCCTTCATTTACCTTTGTTTCACTCCATATTTTTCTAGAGTGAAAAATATGGCCCATAGTACGAGAACTCCCTCTCTCTCTCTCTTTCTGTGTGTTAGTCCTTCAGGTGCTTTGCTTAATCACTTGTATTAGCACTGCATTGGTGTCCTGATATATATTTCCTTTCAGATCCTGCTGGTGTCTGATTATTTCTACGCCTTTTTGAGGAGGGAGCACCACCTCACTTATGGACTGTATCTGAAGAGGAAGGACGGCTCTGAGGCAACGCTGGTTCTCAAATAAAACCCACCTGTTCCCCCTCTTTAGGGAGGAAGAAACCGCTCGACGTCTCCTTTTATCCTCAAAGGAAACAAACAAAAACTGAGGGAGGATAAAAGACTTTCAGAGCCGCTCTGGTCCTCAAACAGATCGAAAGCACACACGCAGAACGTGTGCACGATACAACATCATATGCAAACAATAACATGACAGACACATGTGGGATATAGACATGTGGCTTATTTTGAAGACTCACGCCACCTGTAACCTACACCTGTGGCTTCCTCCTGTCAGCCACTCGTTGATCACTCTGTTGATCGTGCAGCTCCAGATTTTATTTTGAAGCCCCAAATCTCATGCTGAAGGAGAAGTCTCTTTGGGGGTGAACTTTTCTTCTTTGAACACCAAAATAATTAATAAAAACATGGAAGTCCCAATTATTTGATAATTCCTGATAGTCAGCTCGCCCACATGCACACTTTTGTGTTGTTTTCCTTTGAATTTGTGTTAAACATGGCATCTGTTGTGGTTGGAAAAGCAAGAGAAAAACATTTTTAAGAGCTTAGAAACCTTCTGTTTCTCCCCACTTTAATACTGTTTGTCTTTTACCCAGTTTGCTCTTTAATTCCAGTTTATCTAAAATTATCTTATCTAAAGTAAAAACCAGTTAAACCTCATTGTGGTACAAAACACTACGTGAGATTTTGATCGTTTCAGCTGCCAGGAAACGTTTGTCTAAAGAGAAACTAGGATTTTCAGACATCAGATGAACAACGAGTAGATTTTATTTTTAACAGAGTGGGGAAACAAAGACAACAGTGAATGTGTTGACAACTGAAGTGCTTATGTTTAGCATGTGTGTAGAGCAGAAAAAGATTATTAGTAATATTATTATTATTATTATTAACATCTGTCTGTCACCAGGATTATGGAAAAACTACCAGGCTGATTTTTTTATTTAAACTTGGTGGAGGGTTGGAGCGTGGGCACAGAAAGAACCCATATAATTTTGGTGCAGATCCAGATCCAAATATTTATGATGGTTTTGGTTTTCGATTTAAATATCATAGAGGAGTGGAGTCTGCCATCTGAGGGCCTTTCTAGTTCTTGTTACTATTATTTTGGACCAAGTTTAAGTTGCACTGCAGTGAGTTTGTGATTTCCACTTTAATATCTAACCCCACATAAGCCACCAAATTAATTTACTCTGATTTCTGCATGCAATCAAAATTATGTAATTGTGTCAAATTTATAATTAGCATTAGAAAATGAATCATTCTGTAGGCATGAAGGGCTTGAGGTCAGTCACCCAGCTAAAGAAGTTTTTGGGAAATGTACTTATTCTTTTTCTTGATGAGAACAAAACTCAGATTTCTTTTTGGTGAAAAATATAAAAGTACAGCCCCAAGATGGTTAGATTAGTTTAGCATAAAGGTGAAAAACATCCTACAAATAAAATATGACGTGTTAACTACTTTTATTGAAAGATGGATTTAAAACCAGCTGTTTTCAGTCTTTATGCTAAGCTAACCTAATCATGTCCTTTATATTTACCACTTGATGTGTGAGTGGAATCAATCTGAACATCTAACTAGAAGAAAAATAGACGGCATGCATTAGACTCACCGTGTCTCAAATCCACTCTACACACTAATTCTGCAACAGTATTTATTACATACATACTATTAAAAGTCCCATACAAACCTAATAACTACTAAATGTTGTACTCACAGGAAATTATACCATAAATCAAACAATAGATGCAGTAAACTTGTTTCGTAGCATATAACATGGAAGTACCAAAAACTGCAGTACCTCTAGTGTCCACTTGAGGCTGGCCCCAGATGTGAGTCAGTCCCCATAGACTCCCATGTTAAAATGTCCAACTTTACAGCAGAAATAAACATGTTTACAATGTGGTACAGAAAATGGTTTTCACCGCTATAGCTAATTTCCTTCTTCATAACAACTGCAACATAGTTCAAATTTTTTTTTATGACTCAATGTTTCAGTTTTATTAGGCTTAAAGTTATGCATTAATAGGGGCGTAGCTACTTTCACTTACAGGCAGCTGTAGTTGCTAGCTGTCTTACAGGTGTCACATCAGCTAATTGGTGTCTGAATTGGACCTTTCAGCTGTGTTTGTGCTGTTGGTGCCTTTTGGAGCATTTTTATTGACGGAATGTGGCATATAATATGACCTGCTGTGAGGTACCGACCATCCAAGGAGTTTGTGCTTCAGTTTTAGAGAGTGAAATTCCAGTATTTTACTACCCTTGCAGGTATCTGTGTCTGTGATGTTGAATTTGTCCAGTTTATGAATGCAGCTTGCTAACCAAGTTTTTATTTGTTTTGCTGTTCAGAGGTTTTGTGTCACAGAGCAGCCAAATTCAACCACACCAACACTTTTAAATACACTGAACCAGGGTGACCTCACTACATACCAAAACTCAGCTCAGAAACTGTGTATGATGGACTTGAGGCATGAAATCTCTCAGGTTTTTTTTCTTGTTTTCCCATTTGAGTCTCTCATTTCTCCTTAATCTGAAAACCTGAAAAATTACTATAATAATGAAAAATGAAATCATTTCATCGTAGCCTGCTAACAAACGTTTTTGCCTTCAGTAGATGTCACTAAACATATACCTACTTAAAGAGGATTCATTTTACGTATTTAAAAAAAGCCTTAAAACATCCTCAGAAGTGTTGGTATTGTGATCAAAAGGAATAAACTTTTAAAAATTCATTTAAAAACTTTCTGATCTGAAGAAATCAAACCTTTCTAACTGTAAACTGTATTTCATGTGAAATGTCAGAAAAGCAACCACTCATTGCCCAGTAACATAAAAATAGTCAGTTTGTTTAGGGCAGAACGTCAGCAGCAACCATTTTATTACCAATGAGTGAAAAATGAATAGTGATACTTATTTATTTGCTGCACTGAAAACTTTCCTAAGAGATTTTTTTTTTCCTTGTGAACAAGGAGGAGCTCCTGTGTTGTTTTGATACTGTGTGTACGTGTTAATGTGTTTAGTTTGAGTACAGACATTAAAGTTCAGGGTTTACAAGGGCCAATGTTATGTTTGATCAGTGATTGAACATGTTATAAATGTTGATTAATAAACCTGAGGGGTTGGTTTAGACTCGCCTGTTTATTAATTGTCATTACTGGTGTTTATGTGACATGTTTTCTCACACTGGTTTGGAACCAACAAACAACGCTGGGCAAAACCAAATGCTGATAGATGATATTCAGCATTCGACCAATCAACACACCCTATAGTTATGGAATTTCTGATGAGATCAGGTTTTACCAATGCAGAAAGAACAGGAGATTCAGCTTTAGAAGGTTTAGAATCATTTACTGTGTTGACTTGATGCCAAGGAGAAGCTGCATGTATTTACAGGTCATATTATCAGCCCAGTTCTGAGGCTGGCCTTCCACTGGGAGCACTTTTTGTACTTCAGACAAATATTCTGTTCATCCCTTTTTAAAGTGCTTTGAGTGGTTGGTAAGACTAGGAAAGCTCTACTTAAATCCCAGTCCATTCCTTTTATTCAAGTCAGCTACTTTCTAATCTTTTGCCCACAGCTCAGCTCTTTGACCTTCTTGTGGCTGCAAAAACAAGTCACCATAATATAGACTGTGAAGCCACTCATCATATTAGAGAGCAGAGTTCCTATGTTTGAGCCTTTTAGAATCTTTCCAGTAGAAAAGGATCTTATGTAAAAATCCCTGTCACCTATCCCTATAGACAAACATCCCCACCACATGATGCTGCAGCCAGTGTTTGACTGTAGGTATTAAAAAGGTGATCCTTGGTGCCTGAATTCTGCCATGTGGGAATTGTGGTTCAGCTGTGGTTTTGTGTGACCAGAGGATTGTCCTTATGGTCTGTGAGTTGTTCGGCTGCCTTTTAACAAACTCCCAACAGGCTATCATGTGCCTTTTACTAAGGAATGGCTTGTTTCTGCCCACTCTACCATTAAGGCCTGATTAGTGGAGTGCAGCACCATTGTTTATCCTTCTGTAAGGTTCTCCCCTCTTTACAAAGGTACTTTGGATCTCTTTCAGTGACCATTAGGTTGTTGATCTGACCACAGCCCACTCGTTTCAAATTACTCAGTTTGGCTGGATGGTCAAATCTGGAAAGAAAGTTGGAGCTTCCAGATTTCTTTAATTTGAGAATGACAGAGGGGAAACAAGCACTTGGGCACTTTCAGTGCAGCAGAAATGTTCTTGTATCCCTCCCCAGATGTGAGCCCAGGACTACAGAAAGTTCTCCGAACTTCATATCTTTGTTTTCACTCTGACATACACCATCAAAAGTGATATCTGATATAGGCAGGTGTGTGCCTTTCTTAATTATGTACAGACATTATAAAAAGAGAGACTACACTCAAATAAACCTGAATAGAAATCATAAAAATGGCAAAGATGACTCTTATCCAGCCACTGTCCCCAAAGAGGCAATTTTTGTGCTAAAGAACGTGCACATTCTAGGTACACAGCAGTGTCAGCTCTGTGGTGGCAAGACATATCTACTCATAGTAACAATGCAGATAAGTGTACTTATCATTTTTCTTTGCTTATTGTATCCATAATGTAAACTACAGTATTATGGCCTGTTCATGTCTCTGGTTGGATGAGCCAGAACTCTTGATTGCATCAGCACCCTACACCGAGTCAGTTTAGGACCAAAGTCACCAAATATTTGACTGGTATACATGGAGTTTTTGTCCCAGTGACCATTGAAATTAAAGTTATGGATCTCTGCTTATCCATTTAGATAAGAAGATAGGAGCTTCAAAATAACTACCCGGATGGATGCCAAGTGATGAGATTTTGTTGCCCAGTGAAATCCATTAGACAAAGTGGACTTCAGCCACGATGTAGAAGTATCTTAAGGAGCACTGATAAAAGCAGAATGTACCAGAGCTCAGTTGCAATGGTCATTAATGTTCTGAATATTTATTTGAATTTTATATTTTTTTATTGTTAACACTCCAAAAACCTGCTTTTGTGTGTGGTGTACTCATGAAGATTAGAGAGGAAAATCAACTGAAAGTTGAAACTGAAAAACTTATGTTTTAGTTATGTTTCAGTTGATTTTTTTTTCACATTACTCTTCATACAGTACTCCACAATAGCAATGCAAAAACTTGCACTGCTAAAATAAATTAACTGAACAATCAAATAAAGAAGTAAAAACTTAAAACCAGGGCCTACCAGGGCCTCACACAAAGAAGCAGGAAACTGGGGATGCTGAAGAGCTGAAGAGCTGATAGAGAAAGATGGGCCAAAGAGTGGAAAGAAAAGATGAGAGAAGAACTAACACTGCAAACAAAAAGGGACATGTAACATCCATCAGTCCATTTTCTTAATCACTTATCCAACTTAGGGTTGTGGGGGGCTGGAGCCTCTCAGAGCTGACATAGGACAACAGGGCTAAAAAGACAGTCACACATTCTCACAGCCACATCTATGACCGATTTAGAATCACCATTTAAACTAACAAACACGTCTTTGGACTGAAAGAGAATGGAGTGCCCAGAGGAAACGAGCATATTACAGTGCAAACAAATAATTACCTCACCGTCTGTGCTTGCTCTCTTTCAACAACTACTGATATCTCAAACGTTGATCTGTTTGAAACAAAAGACTGGACTCTGTAGCAATCCTGCACTCGGATGCAGATAACACAGTAATGTGCAGTATGTTCTGCAAGGAATGAGGAACCTTGTGAAATATATTTTCCTCATTCCTTGACCATATGGGCATCAGATAACATGCTTCATAAGTCAAGAGTTTGACTTGATTTCTGGCCAGTTTGTTTGAGACTCATAAGCAGAGTAGATGCAGGATTTACAACTACAGCAGAAAGAATACTGGAGACACTGGAGTATGGGTAAACCTGATGCTAATTCCTTGCCATGGAGAAGAATTTAAAAAAAACCACAGATCTGAAGCGCAGCATTTCCATTCTGCGGCCAGCTGAGTTTCCTTCTTCACTCCTGGACAGAATGTCTTCTCTATATCAATCTGAAAGGGAACTCACTTGTCCTGTCTGCCACGACATCTTCAGAGACCCTGTCATCCTGTCATGCAGCCACAGCTTCTGCAAAGAATGTCTGCAGCTGTGGTGGAAGGAGAAGAAAACACTGACCTGCCCGCTCTGCATGAACATAACTTCGTCGAGTGATCCACCTGTTAGCTTAGTATTAAAGAACCTGTGTGAGGCCGCTTTACAGGAGAGAGCCCAGAGAGCAGAGACACCAACTGCTGCAGCATCTGAGGCTCTCTGCAGTGTGCACTCTGAGAAACTCAAACTCTTCTGTATGGACCATCAGGAGCCAGTGTGTCTCGTCTGTCGAGATTCAAAAACGCATGCCAACCACAGATTCAGACCCATCGAAGAAGCTGCACAGGATCTAAAAGAGAAGCTCGAGATATCACTTCAGTACTTACAAGGTAAACTGAAGCTCTTTAAATACATGAAAGCAAACAGCGATCTAACAGTGGAACACAACATTATCCAGTCCCGGTACATAGAGAGCCAGATTAGGGAGCAGTTTAAGAAGCTTCACCACTTTCTGTTTGAGGAAGAAGAGGCAAGAATCACTGCTCTGAAGACAGAAGAGGAGCAGAAGAGTCAGATGATGAAGGAGAAGATTGAGGCTTTGAGCAAAAAGATAGAAGCTCTTTCAGAAACAATCAGCGCCACAGAGGACGAGCTGAGAACTGAAGACTCCTTGTTTCTCCACAACTACAAGGCTGCAGCAGAAAGAGTCCAGCAGCGCCCCCTGCTGGACGATCCTGAGATTGTCTCGGGATCTTTGATAGATGTGGCCAAACACCTGGGAAACCTGACCTACAACATCTGGAACAAGATGAAGGAAATGGTCTCCTACACTCCTGTGATTTTAGATCCAAACACTGCTGAACCACACCTCTTCATCTCTGAAGATCTGACCAATGTGAGACAAGGAAGCAAACAGAAGCTTCCTGAAAACCCAGAAAGGTTTGACAACTATTCAATCGTCCTGGGCTCTGAGGGATTTGACTCGGGGGTTCGAAGCTGGGATGTTGAGGTCAGAAATGATGGAGTCTGGTGCCTTGGTGTGCTACAGGAGTCAGTTAAGAGAAAGGGACAATTAAAGACTGGATTCTGGGAAATATGCCTCCAGGATGGGAAATACACAGCAGCCTCTCCACCACTTCCACGCAAAGTTCTCCCAGTAAAGAAGCTTCAGAGGGTCAGAGTTCAGCTGCACTGCAACAAAGGGAAACTCTCTTTCTATGATCTTGACACCAATACCTTCATACACACCGTCAAACTCAATATCACTGAGAAGTTGTTTCCTTACATTGAGACCAAGACTCTGCCGTTGAAGATATTACCATATACCATCTCTGCAACAGTGGAAGAGCTGCTGATCCCTTCATCCAAAAGGTTTGGGTGAATCTAGTTAAGTGTGCTTAGATGAGATTATTTTTTTCAAGTAAGTCTACTCAGAAATAATCTTTGAGTTTTAATGAAATAAAATATTTTATGCAGTAGTTTATTTCATGAATGTCTTCAGGTTTTTCTATCGTGAACGAAATGTGTCAGAGTATCAGATTTGTAAGAAGTGCATTGTTGGGACATGCCATTAGCTTCAGATGTTATCAGCCCGTTGAGTGACCATAATCACCTGTAACCACTTCCATATAGATAGCCACTAAGTGCCCTCCTACTACTGGTACCTATTGGTAATCCAGAAGATCATCATCCATTCTGATCAGTGATAATCAGAATGCAACAAGATTTAGTTTTAGGCCTCTTGTAAGTGTGTGAATATGTGCAAAAAATCAGGGCTGAAAGAAGTATGTTGTGCAATTTCACCCGCTTTGAATGTTATGAGTCACCCGAATGACCGTAATCACTTGCACAGATAGCCAGTAACAGGTGTGTCCAACAAGGAAGAGCATCGTGTGGCACTGGCCCCAGTACCCACCACAGATACCACTGGACTAGTAATGTTACATTTCCCAGTACCACTCAATGAGACCATCGACAGAAACAGTGGTGGAATGTAACTTGGTACATTTATTCAAGTATTTTACTGAAGTATAGAAGTATCTACGTTATGCTACTTTCTACTTCTACTCCACTATATTGTGGATGCAAATATTGTACTTTGTACTCTATACCCTTTATTTTAAGTTTTAGTTACTTCTTAGTTTAGAGATTTTAAAATACAAAAACATACAAAAATATTTGCTGTATTCCAATAGATAGAACTACCCAATACTCAAAAGGTAATAGTTTATCTATCAACAGACCACAGTGACTGAGACTCCTGCTGTGTTCTGGTCAGTGTTGATGTTCAGGGTTGTTGTTCAAATGGTAATAAAATCAGTGTTCCTTTAACTATGCAGTGTAATGACCACAAAAACTTAGATCTCCATCCTTTTACACATAATGTAAATATTGTGTACAAGAACTCTTAACGTTCTAAAAATACCTAGGTCATTCACGGATAAATGCATTTATCGTAAATATGCAAAACTAAGGTATAAAGTTTATTCAAGTTTCAATTCAATTCAATTTTATTTATACAGTGTCAAATTACAATAACAGTCGCCTCAAGGCACTAATATTGTGGGATAAAGACCGTACAATATTAGAGAGAAAACCCCAACAGTCAGACAACCCCCTATGAGCAAGCACTTGGCGACAGTGGGAAGGAAAAGCTCCCTTTTAACAGGAAGAAATCTCCGGCAGAACCAGGCTCAGGGAGGGGCAGCCACCTGTTGCGATCGGTTAGAGGTTAAAATTAAGTGTAGCTCTTTCACCTTGGTATACAATATTAAGTTCATATGACTTATCAACCTTAAGTACTCACAATTAAAATAAAGAAGTCAGTCTAACTCTGCCCTTTGAAGTTGGTATAATTTGAATTTTTTATTTTTTATTTTTATTTTTTGAGGCAATGTTTGTGTGATGCTTTTAAGTAAGGTAAATTTGTCCAGTTACCTACCGTGTATTTATTTCTGATTGTGTAGCTTGATGTGCCTCCAAATGGCAGATCATGAACTCTAGTCTCACAGTTGAAAACTGTGTCAGCTCGTGCAGTGTGACTCATGCCACCACCAACTCCTCCTGCCTTCTTCTGCAGACTTTTGTTGTATGACTAAGGGACTGATAATAACTGATAACATCAATCTGATAACATCCCACACAGGTGCACATTCTGAGCTTCTGTTCTGATTTTCATGTAACAAGATGACAATGACGATACCTGTGGCACGAATGGCATGTATTTTCCTCATGTGATTTCTTTCTTTTTTTTTCAAATCCAATAATACATTAATGGTCAAGGTAAATGTTTGTGCAAAAATCACCACATAAAAAATCCCTGAAGTTAATATGGTAATTAAAAATTGTGATCAAGGCAAAATACCTTCCAGAAGAATGTTAACAACAGGGTGAAGGTGATGTTAAATAACCCCTTCTTTAACTGGGAAACACATGGAACCATTTGACATGGTTGCTGGAATAATGTGTATTGCCCCTAAACTCTGTTTTTGAGTTTATAAAAGCTGATTCACAACCATTTAATTCATATGAAAAAGTTTAAAAGTATTTTGTTATCTTAAAAAACATTTTATCTATGAAAATGTTTTTGAATGTTTTTAGTATTTCCTTCTTTTAAATTAGGCTATATAAAATTATTTTCATTCTTGCCTTTGTTTTTACAGCAAAATCAAACCAATCACGTTGTTCCATTCCTTTTGTGTGTACCCCAAACTTGATGTGACAGTTTGTTTGGTCTTGTTGTTGTTTTGTCTTTGTCAAAAGAAAAAAAACATTCTAATTAAAAAGATGATACAGGGGGTGTTATTGTATGTGAATGTTTTGGGGGAATATGAAAAGAAAACATGTAAAGGCTCCTACGATTGGTTGGAAGAGGGTCTTTTAGAAGAAATATAGAATATATCAGCTTCTCAATCATTATTTTTCTCAAACAAAACAAAATATTTATTTAATCAGATATTTAAAGTGAATACATTTTAAGATTTAAGCTCAAGCCAAAACCAGAGGTACAGTAACTGGTTTATATAAACTTCTTCAGTCCTTTATTATTAAATTTATGTCAGTCACAATGGAAACAAGATTTTTAGAAACAATCTGAAAAACATTCAGTGTGATAAGAAAATGAATTCAGATATTTCTGATCCTTGCTGTCTGTGACCAGGCTGACACATTGAAAGAGGTTTCTCCTGCTGTGTTCTATATAAGAAATGATCATAATCTTACTGACTGTTAAATAGATATGAATATATGCCTAACTGTGTACAAACTATGTGATGGCTAAGTTTGAGCGTTTTGTGGTTTTGTCAGACTCTAGTGTGTGAATCATTTGTACTAAACCACTAAACTGATTTGGAGTTTGGAAAACCTCATTCACAAATTATTTGTTACAGCCATTTAATTAATTTGAACATGATTAAAATGGTTACTTTTTTCACATAATTTAATGTATAAAACAATAGTATAAAAAATAGTTCTGGACTCCACAGCTTTTTTTTCATGTTTTTAGCATTTTCTTGACAAGAAAATAAGTCAGTGAAAGAATTTTTTTTATCCTTGTCCTTGTTTGTATAACACACAAAAAAGGTCTCAAAGATGTGCAAATACTTTGAGAAGCCATTTTTAGAGAAAAAGTCTAATATTTAA
>VUQI01039668.1:0-12566 GCA_015106735.1 Paratilapia polleni | reverse complement strand
ATGACTTTCAGATACTGTTCATCTGCAGCAGCTTTTTTTTTTTTTGGCCTGCCACTTCTTCTTTTGTCCTCCACTTGTCCAGTTTCCTCAATTTTTTGAGGACACACTGCACACCATGCTGAGACATGCCAGGTTTTTGGCTAATATCTCTTCGGGAATCACCTAGTTGGTGCAAAAATACTATTTTATGTCTGTCAGACTGTGTTATCTTTGGCACTTTTTGTATATTCAACTAAAGAAATGGGAATAAATTATGTGTTTTTGTGACCGGCTGCTAGTAACAAAGTGCCTAAAGATACAATTTAAAACTGGTTCTTCGCTGTCTGTTATGTGTAGACACAACACTGGTTCATACCTTGAGTTAGGTGCCTTTTTTATGTTTGAATGATTCATAGGTCAGTGTTAAGTGACTGAACAAACAAACAAAAAAAATTTTCACTGAAAATGGTCAGGTACAAGGACTGGACTTTCCAAAGAAAAACTTTGAAAGACCTTCAGAGAGCCTGGAAAACTATTGCTCAAGACCACTTTTTTAGAAATTACTACAAAGTCTGGTTCCTTGGAAGCAAAATATAAAGACATGAGGAGTGGCTCAAGACTTTTACACAGTACTGTACATTCCCCGAGATTTCATAAAACACATTTATCTTAATTTTATCTCTATTTTTTTTTTTATAGCAGAGATTCTGATCATTTGTTTTTAAATTTAAAATTACAGGGTGATTTGTAAGATTATTTTAAGCCAGCTGAAAACTCAAATTGATGCTGAAATGGATTTGGCTCTTCCACATCTGAGTAGTATGCTGGAAGTAACAAATAAAAAGCTATGAAACAAAGGTAGTTATACCAAGATTATACTGTTTGCTGCCATTGCTTTATGATAGGTACAAAAATAACTGATAGGGCCTAAAGGTAAAATCTAGTTGCATGCTCCAGCCCTGTCACATATAACACCTTTGTGATATGCACAACGTTTCAGGAGTGATGAATTAGCACCATATTTATTTTTAGGTTACCTGCTGCTGCTGTGTCAACCTCTACTTCAGTCAGTGATTTCCTACATATCCCCATGTTTGCACAATTTGAATGTCTTCGAAAATGAATATGGAAAATTTGACAAATATGGAACACAGTAATTTAAAAAAAAAAAAAAAGTCTCAACTATAAAGCAAAAATAAATTCGTGAGCAGCATCACAAACGAAAACAAGCTTGAAGACGTGAGCGTCAAAAGTGAGGAGCCAATATAAGACTTATTTTTCTGTGTGAATCACTGTGCCTTGTAAAGACAAAAGGTATCACAAACAAAAAAAGAGGGTTACTTTTCAGAGTTGGCGAAGTTCTACCCAAGATATGGAGCACAAAGTTGACCTATTTTTCAACAACTGAGAGAGGAACAACTTCAGAAAATTTAATTGTCTTTCTCTTTCCTTGCAGCGAACATTAAGAAACAGACAGAAAAACAAAAACTTGTATCTGTGTTCAATTCCTGGGTGAACCACAAGCCAGGAAACCATGACTTCCTGAGTATTAAAGTGACCCATAGTTCAGAGCTAGAGAGTTAAGTGAGAGAAATAAAAAAAGCAAAACAACAACAGAAAACCATCTGAACACAGAAAGCCTTCTGAAATACCAAAGGGAGGAAGTTTTTGTTATTGTAAAGATAGCCAGGAGTTCGTTAATCAAAGATGAACCACATATGAGCTTAAGATCTGTTGAGTTTCATAGTAAGCTATTACACAGGATGTGTTACTTTCCAACAGTATGGGGATGCATTTTTCTGTCTGCTGTGTGTGCATCTCGTTTAGGCTCTGTGATGATGTTGAAGCTCACAAAACTGACAATTCTGTTTGTTTCAGCACTCTCCCGTGCCATTATCTCCCCTGAACTCTTTAACACACATTCCCCCTGTTCCTGTTACTGCACTGAACATTCTTGGAACTGCACAAACAATATTATATTTTCAGCTGTAAGTTTCAGACTGACTTTTTTTTTAAATGTATAATCACTTTAATGAGGTTTCAGAAATGAATGCTATAACATAAAGAACAAAACAATTATCCTCTAGAACTTAAACTGAAGGACTTTCAATTTAGAAAACACACTGCATAATATCTGAAGGGCCCTTGATGGTGGTGCAAGGCTTTAACATTTCTGGTGCTGATTTCATTAATAAACTCCTCTAATAATTTTGACCATAGTGACTTGCCCAAAGGAAATTAATGCAAACTAAGCGTCAATTATGTTAAAAGACAGAGTGGCGTGAATGCACATTTTCACGCCTCTCATGCTCCTCCATACCATCTAATTCATGCTCAGCATTTCGGCTGCCTGTAGGCCACATATTCCTCTGCTCTTTACTTGTGCCATGGAAAAAGAAAAAAAAGTATGTCATCTTTTAAACTAAACAATTTCCAACAAGCTGGCGATGGCACTGTTCCCTGAACCCAGATATCTTTGGTGAGACAGACAACCGACAAGTGTGACACTTTGCCATGATCATCCCGATGTCACATGACTATTCTGAGCTTTAGTCTCACCTGCCAGGCGATAAGGTCCTTCAGTTTCTCTATCTTCTCAAGGTCCTCTGGATGCTCCATCATGTATTTGTCATTGAAAAAGGCCTGGAGAGGAGAAAGACAGAAAAAAACAGTGGAGTAAGTATGGTTGTATGAAGGGAGAAAAGCTGGAGTAAGGTTAGGTAAAGGTAAATGTAAAAGTGTAAAGAAGTTTATAAAAAATGAAAATCGGGGGGGGGGGTAAAGATGAAAGAAGGGTGAAGCATTGGAAGAGTCTGTTAAGATGAAAAAAATGTAGTCAAGACAACCATCTCTCCTCCACGACTTGCACTATTTCACTGAGATGAAGGAGTGACCTGAGGGCAAAGAATTCCCATTGCTTCTCCTCTGACTCAGAAGGCACCCTCAAGACCAGTATAAGTCTATTTCAGGTAGGGAAACCAACAGGCTCATTTTTTAAATCATCAAAAAGGTAAAAGGGTTGTGGAAAAAAAAAAGACTTTCCCTTTCCACATGAACCACTATAGTATCTGGATTACACAAGAAAGGTGATGAAAAACAGGATACAATGAAGATCGAGTTGGGCTTTTGGAAAAGGAAAAAAAATGCTTAGGTCACATCAAACAAAAACAGATTTATGATGAGCTATAATACTGAGAAAAATACTGTAAGTAAACAGGTAGAAAAGAGATGATAAAAATATGAAGGATCATAGGAATAAGGATTCTAGGATTTGCAACATGCATAAGATTATCATAAGTAGAGATGCAACGATTACAATTTTCTTGGTTGATTCTGATTTCTGATTTTTTCCCAACGTGTGACCTTCCGATACCGATTTTTGACGATTCCGATTTTCTTTCTAAGAACTATAATTGACAGCATATAAAAACAAAAATTGTTCTTCAATGCAAAACATTTTCATAATAAAAGACATTATTAAACTTTAGAATATTCCCCAAAACTGCAGTAAGTTACAGGATCTTCTCACACAGTCATTTTCCAGTATGTTCATAACTTTACCAGAACATAACCTGGGAATTCATTTTTTTTACTTGAATTAGCTTAAAATATACTTTGATGAACTCTGAGATAATTTCATGACATGTAGTATGTGCAAAAAATACTATGAGCAACCATAAATACCACGAGCATTCCTCTGGTTTCTTTCTCAGAAAATATTTTTCTTTTTGTGGAAAATGTGTGAGATGATTTGGAAAATATGCTTTTCTACTTCCCCTTTTGACAGTTAGATGAGAAGACTTATTCCACTTAGATGTCTGTATGCCAGATACAAATCTGGAAAAATGGGTGGTTAGTTTGGCTTACCATAAAGAAGGGAAATAGGGAAATAGCTAGCTTTCTCCAAGTATAAAAATACTTGACTATCATCACTTCTAATGCTGTGTTCTCACTGAAGGTGTCATTGATCTGTAAAGCCGCAGGCTAATTAAAAAATAAATACCTCTCAGTGTACACATCTTACACACAATCGCCACTGCCTCTGTGTGTTGGACTGTCTCAGGGTCACCTTTGCACCTTGGGTCATGTCTGCTGTGGTAGACTCCTGCTGCTCTTGTACAGCTCACCCATCCAGTTATGTCATCAAAGTGTTTTTCTTGTGACAGTTTTTGGAGCATTACAATCACAATGAGAGATAGAAGGTATCATTTATTTTAACTTTACAACACATTTAGGGTGAAAACGAGGTGCGTGTTACAGAGAGTTGTGTGCTGGACTCTCCTGGTTCTGGCTTTGTGTATAGTAAACCTATATGGCATCCTCTTCCTCTAACTTGAACAAAACAAAAGTAAAATTGGGCTTTAAGGCTCCTGTTAAAGTTAAAAAGAAAGATGTGGACATATAGGCATAAAGGTTAAGATGATATGGGGACATCCAGAACTATCTTCATGTTGTCTACCTTCTCGTAGTTGGCAAAACCTCCCATGACAGCTGGGTCCACAATCCCATTCAACAGCATGGAGAGAGGGTTGATGGGAAGGTTGGGATCATTGAGATGCCTCTGCACCATGCTGCTGATCTTCTCATTGGTCTGTTGCATTGTTTCGATGGCATTTTCCAATGGACTGATCTCCTCCTGTGTAGCACAGTAAGTGAACATGTTACCAGATATTCACAGCACTTGTTCGCCTGTTTCAGTGCAGATACACATAGTCTACATCGCTTCTATCTCTGTGATCGCAGCAATCAAAGGGAAACACTTTGTGTTTGGAGCTACAGAAAGGTTATAAGAAGACAGGCTTTGGAACTCTTAACTACACACATAAATCACGCAGAAGCAATGAATTTATTTTTTTCCGCTGCAACCATACATGAACCGGGGACTGCCAAATGAAGATGGATAGTATGTTGGTGTACTGGAATTTCAATTCCCATGCCAACAAAAAATAACTGGCAATTCTGTGGAAAAGATGAATAAAGTACTTGGAAATGTTGTCATTCATTGCACTACTGTGTGGAAGCTAATGTCGGCACAATCTGTTTAACTCCACCCCATCTCATCTCTTGGATGGGTGAAAAGAGAAAAAAAATTCATTGTATTAACAGTTTAGAGAAAACATGCATGGACTGTTAAGTAAATGTCAGATTTAGGCCCAAGCCAAAAAAGTAAAGATGCTGTACAAGTGAGACAAATCTCCAATCTGCGCCGATATGTCTCAGGCCGGCTCGATAAAAAGAATTGTCAGATGGAAGGATTAGGCCTGGTGAATCTCAGCCCAGTCATTAAGCTTTAAATAGAGAGTCTGACCTCAGGGACCTGGCCTCTCCCTGGCTCATCTGGAGGGCAAGCTGCTCCTGACAGTAAATTCCAACTCTGCCTGAAGGAAGAGGTGTCTGCTCTGAATTAGTGTGACGATGTAGAGTAACACTCGGCTACATGGACTCAGGTGTTTGGGAGGTAGGGGTAAGCTAATCGCACTAAGTAGTGCATTTGTTTTGGGACCACCTAATGACTCATGAAAAAAAGCCTGTCTGGGCTCTAAGTGATACTGTAACCCGCCCTTGTGCTCATGAATTATACTGTACACACTTTTCCACAGTCCCTCAGACCAAAATGGGGACACATGACCAGCATTTTAAAAACTCAAAACATTGGAGAAGGAAGGAGGTATAATTATGTCTGAGGAGGAATGAACAATGATATGGAGATTTCAGTGGAAATGTATCAGCTTACAGAAATGGAGAGCTTGGTTGGAAGAATCTGATAAGGTTTTTTATTACACCCTCTCAGAAATCTCACTATAGTGCTAACCCCCCCTGTCTGCTGGAGAAAGTGTGGAAACCAAAATGTTTTTTTGAGATTGTCCTGTTATTAAAGACTATTGGAGAAGGATACATAGTGCCCTGCAAGACATTTTAAATTGTGAAATTCCCCTAGAAAGTAAGTCTTTATATTTTGGGTATATACCTCAAGAATGGATGAAAAGAGATAAGCACTTAATGAACATACTGCTGGATGAACACATGGATGGAAATCACATTGGCATTTAGACAATGGAGAAGATAACTGGAATCAATAAATCTGAACGATTTGTTTTATACTGGGAAAAATGGGTCAACTATGTAACGCCCCATAGTTGATGCAGGTGGATAGAGTCAGTCACCACTTAGGTCCTTTGCTGCGGTCCGATCATCTTCTTATCAAAGGGTTTTCAATACAATAATCCAGGTAATTCTACAGAAATTGAAAAGAGAGCGGAGTCTGAACTGTATTTGTGCTGTGTAGCTATTTTCAGTAGAAACAGGAGTGCCGGGTGAATCAATGTGGGCCATCTGGCAGAGAGAGAACGTGCCCTATCGTTAGCCTGGGGAGTGGCACCCCTGCGTCTATACTGCTTAAGTGGACAAATCATATCGATTGTCTTTAAGCAAGCCTGCAGATCCTCATCTGATTAGGAGGCTTGCTTGGCACACAGGCCTTTCATACTCACTGTGGAGACTGACTTGACTTCAAACCAGCGAAGGATGCCAGGAAGTTTGTACGCTGTAGTGTACGTGGTCCTCTCAATCCACATGTTCTGTAAACACAAAGACAGACATAAAATTGGAAATCTGAAAAAGGAACACAGCTCAAATCAAGATGACGTGCCACTTTAAACAGACCAAGCTGCAGCTGTGCCAAGCCACTGCAATGAAACAAGACTGTTGTTTCATAAATGAGATTACCATAATGTAATGGTTGTTCACTCACATCCCATTGAAGGTAAGCTGGCTGGAAGAAGGTTCTACTACCTCCATGTCTGGATGGGAGCTCATTAAGGACCACTAACACACAGCCCAAATACAATCCCAATTCCAAAAAAGTTGGGACGCTGTGTAAAATGTAAATAAAAACAGAAATCCCATAAACCCATGCGTTATTCACAATAGAACATAGCAAACATATCAGATGTTTATACTGAAATAATCTACCATTTTAAGGAAAAAAATTACATTTTGAATTTGATGGCGGCAGCATGTTTCAAAAAAAGAGAGGGAAATGTTTACCACTGTGTAGCATCCCCTCCTCTTTTAACAACAGTCTGTAAATGTCTGGGAACTGAGGAGACCAGTTGCAGGACTTTTGGGAGAGGAATGTTTTCCATTTTAAATGAGCTTTGGCCCAGAGAAAATGGTGGCATTTCTGGACCATGTTCACACATGGCTGCTTCTTTATATGATAGAGTTTTAACCTGCATTTGTGGATGGCACGGCGAACTGTGTTCATAACAGTGATTTCTGGAAATGCAGTGATTTCCATGACAGAGTACTTCCTGTTTTTAATGCAGTGCTGTCTGAGGGCCCGAAGATCATGGGCAATTAATACTGATTTTTGGCCTTGTCCCTTCTCCATATTCTCAAAATCTTTTAATGATATTATGTATATTATGTACAGATGATGAGATATTTACAGTCTTCCCAATTTTAAGTTGAGGAACATTATTCTGAAATTGTTCCACAACTTGTAGGCACAGTTCTTTTGCAGATTGGTGAACCTCTGCCCATCTTTGTTTCAGAGAAACTCTGCCTCTCGAAGATGCTCTTTTTATACCCAATCATGTTACTGACCTGTTGCCAGATAACCTAGCCAGTTGCAAAATGTTCTTCCAGCTGTTTCTTTTTAGTACTGCTTACTTTTCCAAGCTTTTGGTGCTCCCGTCCCAACTTTTTTGAGATGTGTTGCTGCCATCAAATTCAAAATGAGCTCGTCTTTTTCATGAAATTGTAAAATGTCTAAGTTTAAACATCTGATATGTTTTCTATGTTCTACTGTGAATAAAATATGGGTTTACGAGATTTGCAAATCATTGCATTCTCTTTTTATTTGCATTTTAAACAGCTTCCCAACTTCTTCAGAATTGGGGTTGTAATATGGGATATCTTCTAAAGCATCATGAAGTTCAAATATTTAAATCTACAATAACACTAAACCTTGAGAAGAAAACCTTGCATGGCAGGTATCACCTGCAAGTGAGGTTCCAAATTTAGTTTCCAGCCTTTTTTAAAAACCAGGATGTCTGAAAATAATAAAAATAATAATAAATAATGAAGTATTAAAAAGAATACTTCAATTTAAATGTTTAGAAACTGTGTTGTCTTTAAAATCTACTTACTACTCACTCTGGAGCAGTGGCAAATTACAAAGATTTGTGTTTATTGACATGCATAATAGATGTGACAGACACAATATGTCTAGCAATAGATATCCATAATCGCTCTGTCAGGACAGACAAAGTCCAATCAGTCTGACAACAGACGCAAGTCTGAGATGAGTGAAATTCATCATCCTGCTCTGCTGAAGTGATGCCACAGTAAACACAGAGGAAAGCGTGACTGGCTTTAATTTGTTGTCCTTGTTATTGCTACCTGGATATTAAGAGTGAACAAAGAATAACTCACTAGATGAACTAAAAAGGACTTGACAGTAATCGTTGCATTAGCCAAGCAGATATGGATCACTGTCAACCATTTTATTTACTTTGGATGTTCTTGTTGGCACCCAATTTTTCTTTGTTTAAATAAAATCCTCTGTCTATCCCTCTTCTGTGGTGTAAATTCTTCCTCCTATGTAAATTATTTCTATGTTCTACAGTGCTATCGATTTACTCTGCTGAAAACATCTACATAAGTATATGTGCAGCATAAACTTGAAAGACTTTTTCAGCACCACACCATAATACTTTTCAAGGTGGTGGCCGTGATACAGCAGCAACCTGATCATAACAGGCAAAAGTGAAAATCCATTTTCAGCTTGACTCCATTTGCTGCATCTCAGCATAAAACACTGACATGCTATTTGATCAGGTTCACAGACTACTATTCTGCCTACTCTAATTTAACCTACTTAAGTACATTATCCTGTAAGGGTGCAACTTGCAAATGGAGCTGAGTCACTTGTTCCAGGGAAATTATTTTATATATTTACTTGTATTTTTCTGTGGTTCATCTATGAATGTGTGTAAATGACAGAGAAAAAGAAATCCACGATATATATGTTCTTACATTCTGGGTACAGTGGCCCATTTCCACTCTAGCAGTATGGAATTAAGTGACTACTTAGGCCAATAGTTATAGCCTGGTACCAATTTTGAAAACCTACTGTTTTTACTGCTCCTGTAAATGTAGACTCTTATGTTCTACAGTACAACACAGTCCAATAACAAGTAGCCTTCTTGTTAATTTTGTGTCTGATATTAACCGACCCTTTGGAAATGCATGGGGAAAAGTAAGTAATAGTTAAAAAAAAAGAAAAAAAAAGAGAAAAAAGAAAAAAGGGAAAACCAAAAAAAGTCAGGAATTACCGCAAACTCATTGTCAGGGTCCTTCTCTCCTTTCCTCACTGGCCTGGAATACTGGAATTTATGGACTTCATTTACTGTGTAGAAGCTGAGGAGGGAGAAAAATCAGTACCTGAGTAAATTAAAACTGTTATGGGCAATCTACAGCTTGATTCAAAGGTTGATTGCTTTGCTTCAGGTCAAACACAGGACAAACCCCCTCCCTGGGTAGCTGTGCCAGGAATTATTGCGATTTGCATTTGGCTTTTGATTAACTATCTGAGGTATGGCCTCATTGTGGGAAATAAATTCAGTTTTGGGTCCCACACATCACTGGGAGTCCCTAAAGTTAGCCTGAGATGTCAGACATGCAGATAAGCTGCAGCACACCTGACAGAGGCACATGACTAGCAGGGAGGAAATTTGCCAAATCAGGTTAATAGACTTTTCACAGTAGGAAAATGATGGAGTTACATAGTGGCTGTGGATACAGCTACCTGGGCACGGTCTCCCCTACACAGACTCATTATTTGCTTTTTCCCCCATCTTTATCTGTCTCTCTTATTGGCACTCTCCTAGGGAAATTAGTAAAGTTAGCCATTATGATACACCATATTGTATTTCCCATTCCCAAAACCATACCATATGGTTCAAAGAGTGTGATCTGACTTCATTAGCAAATAATTATAAATAAAATATGTACTGAATCAGTGCCATTCCACAGCCACAACCCTTTAATGATTAAACTAACAGCAATAAACGTGTGCAGATGGGATATTTGAACTTTTTCTCTGAAGGACTCATAATGCTTTTCTAATAAACAGACCATAAAAAACATTTGTGACTACACAAAAAAGCTGGACTCAGGTGCTACCAACATTTGAGCCTTTTATGTTATACTGACAACCAGATGTTCCCCTCTGTGCTTACTCACAAAGGGCAGCACACTGTTTAATGAACATGAGACCTATTCCAAAATTAGCTGATAAAGTGTGGCTTGAGCTTAAAAAAAAAAAAAGAAGCCTTTGAGCTTCTGATCTAATAAACAGATTAATAAATAAAATTAGCTGTGCTACCCCAAGTATGCCTTTTACATATCTTTAGCTGACAGGCTAGAATTGATGGAGTAGCATGGTCTGGCAAAGCAAGGTCAGAATGGGGTATGCTCTGCCTGCTGCTGTGACCCTTTGGCTCAAACAGCTCAGTCTCATTGCTATGCACCACTGCTCTTTTCACTGAATGAGAGAATAAATGAGAGAAAATGGAGAGAGGAGAGGGGAGGGATAGAGAGAACAGCACTGTGAGAGCTGGAGAAGTAACAGAGTTGGCTAAAGAAGAGTAATGGAAAGTTGATATGGAACAACCCTCTATCATCCTCTAAACATGGCTGTCTAATCTAGGCCATTAACAAAGTTACATATTCTAATCAGACACACTTAGCAAGCAAGACAACAGGCTGTTGAAAGGATCAATGCAGGGAGATGTGCCCAATGCCTCCTTGAATGGGCTTCTGATAAGATCAGTGCACAGGTATATATGCCTAAAGGCTTTTCCAAGTAAATGTCTTCTTTTAATTATGTCCATTGATGCGTTGGGTGGCATATCTAAGTGAATTTGCACAGCTGAGTGATGCGGCACATGGCTGGCGTACAGAATGCGTACAAAGGGGAGTGCAGGGGCTCAGTGTTTGCTGTGGCCCTGATGCTCCACACAATGGTATTAATGATGTCAGAGTAACAATGTTGTACTTGGCACAGTTGATAATAGCAGATGGCTGGTGGAAGTTAATAACCACTAGAATGACAAGAAGGTCAACCAGTGTTTGTTCTACACAGACCCACATTTAAATCAAGATTTAATCACCTTTCTCCACAGCATAAGTCGGCACAGCACACAAAAATGCAAATGGACTTTTTTGTGTCATCACAAGCTCACTGAACTGTTTGAACGACTGGGGGGCAAATAAATTGGGCATTGCCAGATTGAAATTAATGTTACGTGACTTTGAGTTACGCTCTGTAACTGTGAAGAAGTGAAGAGCAGGGACTTTGTGCTTACCTGACTATTTGTTCAGAGACAGGCTTGTTTTGAAACTTGGCAGGCAGGTCGAGAATGGGTTTCACTGTGAAACACTGGATGTCTTAAGCAGAAACATCAAGGAAATAAATGAAACTCTTGTATGCACGTCAATGAAATAAAATTACTTAGGAGCTGGTGGTTATTCAGCATTATAGCTAATACTGCAGGAATTTATATTTGGCAGTATAGCTCTGTTCTGGGACTCCACCATCCTTCCATTGTGGAAAGCCTGAAAGCAGAAAGAGTCTCCCTTACAATACAGAGCAGACATCAACGACAACGGACATAACATTTATTAAGTTATTAATAACATGAAATGAAGGAGTTGGGGTGGAGGTGGGTTTGCAAAGCAGCTTGCAGAGGCAGCAGCAACTGTATGGAGGCTGATGCTTAAATAGCATGACATGAGCTATCACCTGGTATTAGCTGGCACTGACATCAGCTGATCTGTCAGCATTGCTGGTTATGCTTGACTCTGGTAATTTGTTGAAATGTTTTGCTACAGGAGAAAAAGTTCTACAGTAATGAGAGTAATGTTATTAACCTTCAGGTCTGACATGTACAGTCAAGTGAAAAAGGAAGTTTTCACAGGAATCTATGCAGTCATGAAAAATTAAGTACACCCCATGTTTCTTGTAGAACCACCTTTAGCAGCAATAACTTGAAGTAATCATTTTCTGCATCCCTTTATCAGTCTCTCACATCATTGTGGAGGAATTCTGGCCCACTCTTCTTTACAGTGTTGCTTCAGTTCATTGAGGTTTGTGGCCTTTCATTGATGCACAGCTCTCTTAAGGTCCCGCCACAGCATTTCAATCAGGTTGAGGTCTGGACTTTGACTGGACCAACACCTTGATTCTTTCCATTTTCAGCCATTCTGTTGTAGATTTGCTACTGTGTTTGGGATCATTGTCCTGTTGCATGACCCAATTTGGGCCAAGCTTTAGCTGTCAGACAGATGGCCTCACATTTGACCCTAAAATACTTTGGTATACAGAGGTTGACTCAATGACCACAAGGTGATAAGCTGATATGCTGAGTTTGATTTTTGCCAAATATCTTGACTTTGGTCTCCTCTGTCCAAAGGACATTATTCCAGAAGTCTTGTGGTTTGTTCAGATGCAGCTTTGCAAACCTAAGCCATGCTGCCATGTTCTTTTTAGAGAGAAGAGGCTTTCTCCTGGAAACCCT
>VUQI01039665.1:0-19876 GCA_015106735.1 Paratilapia polleni | reverse complement strand
AAGCAGGGTAAAAGTTTTAAATAATGAGGTCAGTATACAGTGGTGTGAAAAAGTGTTTGCCCCCTTCCTGATTTCTTATTTTTTTGCATGTTTGTCACCCTTAAATGTTTCAGATCATCAAACAAATTTAAATATTAGACAAAGATAACACAGGTAAACACAAAATGCAGTTTTTAAATGAAGGTTTTTATTATTAAGGGAAACAAAAAATCCCAACCTACATGGCCCTGTGTGAAAAAGTAATTCCTGCTTCAGGACCTGGAAGACTTGCTGTGGTAAATGGAACCATGAATTCTGTTGTCTACCAAAAAATCCTGAAGGAGAACGTCTGGCCATCTGTTTGTGACCTCAAGCTGAAGCACACTTGGGTTCTGCAGCAGGACAATGATCCAAATCACACCAGCAAGTCCACCTCTGAATGGCTTAAGAAAAACAAAATGAACACTTTGGAGTGGCCTAGTCAAAGTCCTGACCTGAATCAGATTGAGATGCTGTGGCATGACCTTAAAAAGGCGGTTCATGCTTGAAAACCCTCCAATGTGGCTGAATTACAACAATTTTGCAAAGATGAGTGGGCCAAAATTCCTCCACAGCGCTGTAAAAGACTCATTGCCAGTTATCGCAAATGCTGCAGTTGTTGCTGCTAAGGGTGGCCCAACCAGTTATTAGGTTTAGGGGGCAATTACTAATTATTTTGTGTTTACTTGTGTTATCTTTGTCTAATATTTAAATTTGTTTGATGATCTGAAACATTTAAGTGTGACAAACATGTAAAAAAATAAGAAATCAGAAAGGGGGCAAACACTTTTTCACACCACTGTATGTTGTACTCTCGGGCCCATCCTTCACTCCCAACAGCTGTCAAGTTCTACAAACAATTTGGATTTGTGTAGGTTTAAACAACTCAATCAGACTTAAACTGCCCTGCAGTCTCTTCATTCTTTCTTTCTCTGTGACCTCAATTTAGAAAAGGCTAATACATTGACACGTCAATGGTGAATAACAACAATAACATAAACAATAAACATTTTTACTGTAGTGAGCCAAAGCACACTATAGAAGGTGAAAATGCTCAAAAGTAATCACATGTTTTACCAACAATGTGTATGTACTGCTGCAACTAATTATTTTCACTGTCAAATAATCTGGTGACTTTCTTTTTTTTTTTGAGTAACCGATTCATGGTGAAAAAATAGCCATTATATTTTCAAATGTCACCGTTTACATTTTGTCTGAGCACAGGTGCAAAATACAAATTGTAAAATAACACTTAAAGGTCCCATATCACGAAAATGCATTTTCATAGTGTTTTATAGTTTTATAGAGATTTTTATAAACTTGGAGATGTACAGTATGAGCTGTGAAAATCTGAAGTCGCTTACTATCGGCATTCTTCTTGACCCCTGGCAAAAAGACTGCCTCCCAGCTTTACATGCCAGTTAGAATTTTCCAGTTTCTACAGCAACCAATCAGAGTGGAGCTAAAATTCACCTGCCCTCTTGCTGCTCACTTCTTCCTAGGTGAGTGCAATTGGAGCATCGTGGTTTACTGCTAACACAGTGCTAAACATACCACTGTGGCAGTCAGCAGCAAAATATATTCTGATAAACAAAAATCCCTATCAGTTTAACTGTGGGCTGTATTTAAAGTGTTTTTGGGAGTTAAGCTGCTGCCTTCTGGTTAAAGCCACCAGACTCCGATGCTGCCCCACTAGGTTTGGTGGATTTAACAGAAACATAACTGCTCTGGCAAAATATCAAAAAAAAGGTCTGTGTAACAGCAAGTAAAGCAATGAAAACAGTCTTAATATAGCCTACAAATAACCAAGTTAACACTTTCATGTGCTCCTGTCACCTGAAGAACTGAAAACCCTTTGAATTACTTCAGCCAATGTCCCATGCAGCAATAGAACAATCCCTTTGTGGGGCTGTATGCTCACAGGCCAGAGTTTGGGGAAAATTCAATATTTAGGGACAACAATGAACTATGGGAGGGGAGATTTATAACCAACAGAGAAGTACTGGGTGTGTCTTAATCTGTGATCATTTGACTTTGTGTTTCAGTGCAGTTAAACTCAGCTGGCTTTCTGTTAGCAGTTTACTTTTGTTTGCTTCTCTCCTACTCTCTACGCTCACTTATACTACATTTTAACGTGGCCGAATTCACAATAAATCTGTTCTGTTGTCAGACAACAGAACGACTGTGAAAATATTGACTTTAACACAGTCCATTAACTACCAACCCACTGAAATCTGGATTTTTGGAAGTGCAAGCTGTCTGACAAAATCTGCATTCACACATGTTAAAAACAAAGACTGTGCTGAGAATTATCACTTAGAGGGAAAGTTAGAAACCACAGCATGTCTCATTCAGGTCTGTATTGACAGCCATGTGAATGAGCTGCTTCTGTTGTCACTCACAGACTTCTTCCTGAAAGGGGCAGGTGCAGCAGCCATTCCAGTTCAATTTAAAGCTACAGACACTGAAACAGAGGAACACCAAACCAGGGGTTATTTTAGGATGAAACTTGAAATATAAATTCTGGGGACCTGTGAGACTAACATTTATATGTCTTAAAGTGGTAGTGTATAAGACCTTTAGTTCAACTTTAGTAGTTATTTTAATGTAAAATGAAAATTAAATTACTTATGAAATTACTAGTAATATTATAATTTGTGTTGTTGTCAATTTGTGTAATATAAATAAATTCTGAATTATATATTATATTATGTATTGTGCCATAGCTGATAACATAAAGACGGTTATTATAAAGTGTCACCTGTGCTGGTGTTGTGTAAGTTCTTGCTTTTTATATCGATATCTCGGAAACTCATCGAGCCAAATCTATTCTGCTTTAAGCTCGTTTTACACACCCAGACACAAAAACAACTCAAATGGACATTTTGTTGTTTTGATAAAGCACTTTGACACAACAGAAAAATTTACACTCTCAAAAAAATTCCACTCACTAATTTCTTACCCCCTGATTTTTAATGCATCTTTGTAACACTGTCCTTGTACCTTTTGACCATTCTGCTTTAACTACACCACTTTCTTACAGCACTGCTTTGCTCCTGAATGTTCATTGGATGGGCATTTATTCTTGAAATAAGTGAAGCCACCTGTAATTTTAAAGTTTTAACAAATAAAATGTGCATAGAAGTGGAACGCAAAATTACTACTGAGGGAGATCACAGTGACAATTTAAAAGCGACATCAAAGAAAATATGTTACATTTGAAGATTATAAATTAAAATAAGAAAAGGAAATTAACAAAAAAAAAAAGGCTTACCAGTGACGTTGATATAGACGGTGGTGAAGGCAGCTAGTGGTACAGCTGCAACATTCTGAGCTCGAACCCGCAGCATGAAGTTCTTGGTGGTCTCATAGTCCAGGGGCTCTGCCACCAGGATGGACGCCGAACCATCCTCTCTGTTGGGGGTCAAGTAAAAACGAACTGGCATGTTGGTCTCTGGGACCATACCATCTTCCAAATTGTAAGTTACTCTGGGATCCCCAAGAGGAGAAGTGGCTTTGATGGTCTTTTTGGAACAGAGACAAGAAAAAAGGCAAACAATAAGGGCAAAATATCAAAATTATAGGACACCTCACTTATTTTAGTCTGCATAACAGCACCACAGAGGGCCTTTTTCAACCAGGTTCCTAGAGTGAAAAAATTTAATAAAGATCTTGGTGGAAGAAAGGTTTGCTCTAGGCTTCATCCATGTCTGGGAAAGACGACTTTGGAAATGGTCAAAGTCCACTACTTGTCTCCAGGAAAACTCAATCAATTATGTAATTAACTGTTGCTTCTTCTAGTTCCCACTATGTAAAGTAACACTACAAATGAGTGACTCTGACTACCTGGAAGTTGTCCTATTTGTCTCACTAAATAAATGGCTAGATTCACATTTAAACCCACAGAAAGGTTTGGGTGACTTTTTGTCTCAACATGTAGTTTTCATTTTCTCACATCTGGAAGTCACCCATGATCTTTTCATGTGAGAGATGACCAACAGCAAAAAAAAAAAATCCTGAAAACCAACAGTTTTTTGCATTTGGCATATTTTTTTATATGTTCCCAATTACCAATTCTGAGAGCTGGAAAAGTGCTAATTCCAGCAGTGACCCTCAGGACAGGAAGGAAAGTGTAGAGAGCTGCTGCTGAGATTCAACTGAAGTGTGCATTACAAATAGGGGGAAAACGATCTGCCCAAATGGAAAAAAGCGTTTTACAGCCCATAATAATGAACACTAAAATAATAGAAAGTCTCAAACTGTTAGACTAGACAACAACCCGCTGAAATCCTGTGGGATGAAAGGGAAACACACTCTGCTCTTCATTCTGCTTTCTCCATAAACTAATTAAGGAGAAGCTATTCAAAGCTGATGCCTGATACACCCCAATTAAAATCAAAAATGCCATCTCGGGCACGATGTGGCTTGCCTATGGGTGACCTAGCTGTATCCATTCAACCTGCAGAGCATGGCAGCTACAATAATGAGACACCCTGTGAGGCATGCAGAACTAGCAAACACGGCTGACTACTGTACACCCTGATTTAGGACATAAAAACTTAAAATGTCCATGGCACAGATATAACAACCCACTGAGAGTCATTTCATCTTTGCTTAACAGTCAAATCAACACTGATCTGCCATCTCGATTAATACTCCGTACTGGAGGGACCATGCTCTTTATGCCTCCCTTTATCAGCAACTTGAACAAACACAATTAAACACACACAGTGCCATATAAAGTATTCTCCTTTGTCTTTTTATTTCCACCCTTTGAGTTAAAATATTCATCATAAACTTTAATGGATTAAACTGCTTTCAAGAGAATCTTAGAAAATACTGTTGATTAGCAGAAAATGTGTTAGTGGCAGGAAAAGGCATTGCCTATAAATAATGAAGTGCAGTTAACAGGATACATCTGAACCACACAAGCAATGAATCAACAGATTTTTTTGAATGTCTGCAATCTTCTATAGCTGTGGTTCCTAAACCTGTAGCTAAACTGGCATCCCACACACTTCCTACACAGTTACACTCTTTTGTCGTTGCTCACCATTAAGACTGACTGAATGCCTTAAAAACACATCAAAGCTGTAATAAGATTGTGAGGAAAGACCAACACAAAATGGGCTGCTGCTCTGCTTTTAAGACATGTTTGGAAATAAGGGGCTTAGGGAGGGATAACATCAGGATTAACATGCAACGAACATCTTTGGTCAGCAAAGAGCCAGAAACTTTCTGTGTTTTAGGTTGATGTCAGGATGCCAAACATTGCTATATTTTATGTTGATTTATAGTATATGCAATCTTTTTTCTTTTTTCTTTTATAGTAAAACCATAATACGGTTTATTTCTCCAGTTACAAATTCATACTTCTGTGTAAAAACAGTGTTTGCACACAAGGCCTCCATTGTTTAAAGACCAAACTGAAAACCATGCTGTGCAAATACCATCTAAAACTTTTTGCAAAAAATTATTTTCATGAAAAAAACAATGTAACATCAGGTCTTTGTATAACGAAAGAGTTTGCCTTTAATTAGAAAAGTGAAAATACTAGCATTACTTATTTGCTAATTGCTCCTGAAAAAGGAGCACAAACAGCCCCACTGCCAGCTAGACTCCTACTCTGTGCAAAGACTACCAAACCTGCTTTTCTACAAATCAGGGAAGTTTGGCAAAAAACAACAAACAAAAAATATCTAAATGTTGGACTTTAAAATCCAAGGTAAGTATTCATTCAAACAAACAACAAAAATTATTTGAAGTATAAAAATGTGTGTTCATGGCATGTCAAGAACGACTTGTATGTACATGAACTGAGTTTTCTGTGAGAGTTCTAGCTACAGTGTACGAATTTCAGTAATGCCACTTGTTTCTCCTTTGTTTGTGCTAATTTATATCTGCCTGAATGTTCACATATGAAACAACATACTGTATGCCTGCTCTTTTTCTGTGTTCAGGAGGTACAGTGGCCATTTACTAATCAGAAGGTTTGATTCCCTCACTCCTCCAGTCTGTATGTCCAAGTGTCCTTGGGGAAAATACTTACCCCAAATTGCCCCGATGCATCTATCGGAGTGTGAGTATGTGCGTGAATGTTGAGCAAAGTGCTCAGTGGCATAGAATAAAAGCATTGTATGAATATTTGTATGAATGGGTGAATAAGGTTTGTAGCAGAAAGCGCTTTGAGTGCTCAGAAAAAGTGGAAAAGTGTTATATAAGTACCAGTCTAGTCCATTTTAGATTTTTAGTACATATTTATTTTACAAATTTTATTATACATCTGTATTTCTGATCTATTACTATTACTTTATTCATGAAATCTCTGTCTGGTACAATTTTAATGTCTGCTTGTGTAGGTGCATTCCTTTGCCTCAAATAAAGCATGTTTTTTTTAACATTTATTTATCCTGGTTTTGTGATCCAAGTCATCGTTTGCAGGAACAAACTGACACAGGTACACACATTCCATATCTTGATACTGCTTAATACCACCAGTGGAGGCAGCTGGGGTTGGGAACTCAAGGGCTTCTTAGTGGTAGTAATGAGGGAGGGACAAACACTGCATTCCCCACCCAGATTTATCCACACTGGCTGAAGATCAGACCCCACTTCTCTAAGCTTTAGGCCCTTTTATTTGTAAGGTTGTACCAGAGACTAGAACAAGATATCATATTTGTCCCAGATTAGCTTCTCTTCATCGGCTCCCTGTTAAATCCAGAATTCCCTGAGCCTGGAGGTTTCTTCCTGTTAAAAGTGAGTTCTTCCTTCCTACCATCGCCAAGTGCTGCTCATAGGGGATCATCTCATTGTTGTGGTTCACTCTTTAATATCTTTACCTTATAATATAGAGCGCCATGAGGCAACTGTTGTTTTAAATTGGTGCTGTATAATTATATCTGCATTGAACTGAATTCAATAAATATCTTTCCCATTTCAAGCGTCTCATATGTGTTTGTGCAACCCCAGAGCAACATACCACGATGGGTGTGTCTCGGACAGTGTTTTCTGGTATGACCACACTGTAGCTGTCTTTTTCCCACTGTGGAGGCTGGTTCTTCACATTGGTGATGGTAACAGCCAGCTCCACTGAACTGCTCCTGTTTCCCCCATCTGTAGCTACAATGTCCCTGGTGATGTAGGTCCTCTGCGGGAAGAAGTCCACACAGACAAAAAAGGGAGGAGGAGAGGAGAAGGTCATTTGATTTTGTGTTCTTATATTGGTATTTAGTGTGACAGAGAGGTACATAATTCCAGCTTCCTTAAAGACAGAAGAACACCGTGAAGCTAGATCAAACAGATTTCAGCAACCAATCCATTTTCCACACTTCAGTGCAGGATGAAATCGACTGTAGGCTACATTTGGGTAAACATACTTAAAGATAAGTGTATTGATTGAAGGGCATGGCTCATTGTCGAGCAATGGAGTGGAATGGTGTTTTGTAACCTTACAAGAGCAATTAGCTTTATCCACTGCAATCAGAGGAAATGATCTGTTCTAGTAACTAAACAAAAAAAACTTAACACAGAGTCTGTAACCCCAGTGTGCATGAACTGTCATGTGTTGGAGAAGAAGGATGAATTTGTCCAGGGCCTTGTGCTTTATAAACCAGCTTATGGACATTATGGGCACATTCTGCCACTTCAAAGGAGTGAAATAGAAGCTTTTCCAGTAGCCTTATTTATTGTAGTTAGAAAAAAGTTTTTCATTTCAATCTTTGCTCTCAGCAATTAAGACACTGAGGCTGTCACGCTGGCAAAGGTTGAAGTAAGTGTGTAGGCAGTGCCTGGATGTGCTCATTTGTACTCATTAGTGGGAAAAAGTTTGCATTTTCAAACATGGTCATATTCTGGTTAACAATTCAGTGAAACAAAAACACTGGCATGGTTCCAGGGGTCAGTATAAGATGCAAGGTGCTGAGGATACAAACATTCATTCGTCTTGGCACTGGAAGATAGTGTGTTGCTGATTTTGGGGCTTTTATCACTACAGCACTCATCTGAGGTGCAGACTTGTTTTGCACAGGCTACATGGCAATTTCCTCTATTGCTTGTTCATGTTCCCACCAAGATTGTTTTTCTTGTTGGCAGTGAAGCAGGCAGAAGCAGTGAAGTGAGAGAAATAACAGAAACTCTCCTGCAGGCAAAGAAAAGGGCCTTAGTGTAGACATTATCACATACGCAGGCTGCTGTCTGCTGCAGGCCACAGGATTTCTGCCCCCTCACGGTCAGCAAATAAAGGGCTGGAATGCAAATGTACTTGGATAAAATCTGAAGTTCCGTGCTACTTTTCTATAGTTCTTGAGTAGAATTATGAAACTGCACAACTTCTTTTAAGAGCTTTTCTATCATTTAGTGTTCCTATAAGCTTGAAGCGCCTCATAATCCAATCATCCTAAAATCCAACAAGATGAATAACAATAATAGATTATTCATATATTTGCTCTACATCTGGTAGCTCATTATGAACTTCCATATGAACCGAAAACTATATGATTTAAGCTTTTTAACAAGCAAGTGGTAATGTCCAGAACATGGCTAAGTTGTACCTGTGAAATAGGTTGGTTAACATACACCCAGCCTGTCAGCGGGTTGACCCTTAGGTACTCTGGCTGGTCATTAGACATGGAGTATGTGATGGCCGCATTGGTCCCAAAGTCATCATCATGAGCTGCAACTCGCAAGAAACTAGTTCCAATCATGGTATCCTCACGAAGGAAGTCTATGGGAGAATAAGAAGAAGAAGCGTGCTTTACAATTCAGTGGCTCAGCAGCCCTTAATTTGTGGTCTTTGATACTGCATCCATCAGTACAGAGGGAAAGTGAGCTAAACTCTAACTTGAAACAACAGAAAATAATATTTACACAACTCTCACGACCAACTGTCAAATTTAGACAAACTTGAGCAAACAAAAGGGAACAATAGCTAATTAAGAAAGGAATTCACCAATTTAACAACATATATGAGACATAAACAACCAAAAACAGGAAACAGAAAACAAAAACAAAAGAAATTCCCCGGTGACATAAAAAACTGAATACACGAGTAATTAGTAAAGAACTCCAATTTTGAGTAGCAGTATTTCTGTAATACTAAAAATCCTGCCATCACAGGAATACTAAAACCAAGCCCGTTAGCTCATTAGCATCAGTTTTTGTTGTCAAAACAGGGAAGATGTTTTTCTACTTTAGCTTGTTTTTAATCAATATGCGTGTGTTTTCATTATGTAATGCAGCAGATCAAGCGAATATCTACTGACACTCATATCTGATGTTCTCAAACTTGGGACTGTTGTCGTTCTCGTCCAGAATGAGGATGTTGAGCTGACAAATGCCAATCAGCGGGTCAGCTGCCTGGTCAGTGGCAGTTACTGTCACTGCATACTCCCGCTGGCGCTCGCGGTCAAATTTCCTGGCTGTCACAATTACTCCTAGAAAGACAGAGATAACAAGGTTGATCAGATAGCTGAATCATACCAAACACTGTTTGGTCTCGTGTCCCCCAGAGTACTTGCAATTTAACACTAAAATGATTGCCTCTGCCTGCCTCGAAGCTAAACTTTAAACACAGTAGGGAAGATGAGAGGCACATTATGAAAGAAAATGAGAGTTTTTCAAAAGTAGTTATCGTCAAGTCCAAAGAGAATTGTCTTTATTATTTATTTTAGAAATGATTTTTAGCAATGTCATTTACAATATCCCCTGCTTCACTAAAAATACTGTTGCTACTAAATGAAAAGCTGTATAATACAGAGTGCTTTTATTTTTGTTGTTGCCATAATTCATAATAACATTTGACTTGACTACATGTAAAAATGGACAGGGTCAACCTTTGGATCAAATGTGCAAATACTATTTTAATTTGAAGCCAACCTTTACAGTAGAAGATACAATGAATTAGGCTGAAATAACCTGAAAAAACCTGCGTCCAGCACTGCTTCCATTTATTTATTGCACTGTATCAAGCACAACAGACAGGCTGAAAAGAATAAGGCTGTATAAAAATCTCCACATGGGATAAAAGTGTATGTGTGTGCAAGTGAGTATTTGTGTATCAGTACCAGTATCTGGGTGTATACTGAATGCAGGCACAGTGGAGTCTTTGTGCATGAAGCCATATGTGACCCTGCCATTGGAGCCTTCGTCAGCATCCACAGCATGAACCTGCAGAACAAACGTCCCCGCTGGCTGGTTCTCCAGGACTGATGTGCTCTCACGGTACTGCTGACACTGAGGAGAATGAGAGAGGCAGAGAGGACAGGTGGGAGGAAGAGAAGACCACAGCAGTGTAAGTGTGAAGAAACTTCGATCAATACTCCATTCCATCCAAACAGTCAGCAAAAGTGTGTGGGAAGTTAAATGTTGAAAGGACAGATTTGAAATTACTAGAGTAGTCATTTACTGGGGGGACTAAAAGTGTAACGTGGAAAATAATGATAAGAAAGAAAGTGGGAAGCCTGTGTCCAGCAACTTTTCCTTTTATTTTTTTATTTACTATTTTTGCTTAACCTCTTTAAAGTGGAAGTAGTTGATTCAGGGGTCTTGGAGCCAATCCCAGAAGCCATTAGGCAAAAGCTCTCAAAGGTTTCTTGGTGATGAGTTCACTGTGCCTTCTGCATTTTGAAATAGGTGAATCTTTAGGTGCACAATGTTAAGTACTGAGAGCCTTCAGCTGCATTCAAGACAAAAACTGCCATATACATTGCTCCCAGCACTCCCACTACGTTTGAATCACCCCTGAAAGTCTCATAGTGACCACTTGTAGGTGTGCAGTTGTGATGCGCATCCGATGTCCTCCAGTGTGTCAAAACACAGACCCTTACTTTAAGAGGACAAAGTCACAGTGAGCGAAATGAGCCTGATAGGATGGGTGGTGACAGAAGATTCTCTTAGCGTGGTTTAAAAAAATAAAAAATAAAAACTCCTGTGTTTACAATGCTCTGTTTGCCCTCCACATGATGCCACAATGGCACACCACCACAGTTCAGACTGTTTATGTCAGAAGCTCCAGGACAATACACTAGAGTTGGTTGACAGTCTGACCCTGGAAAACAAATTCATGGTGGAAAACCAAATCAAATCAAACCAAAGCAAAGCAAACCAAAGAGTTTTGAGGAAAAATATGCCATCATGCTACTAATCTGATACACCCTTCTTCAAGTTTAGACACTGTGCACCAAAGACTACTGTTTGGTTTGTGGACTGCAACCAGAGACCCAGCTTTGATCACAAGTTTTGATCCTTAACATGAACATTAGGTCAGTTTGACACTGTTTGTTCTCCGTACAGCTTGAGATCCACAGTGAAATCAAAGATGGACATCTGCAAGTGGACTGAATGGGACTTTCAGGGAGTGATCCAAACATAGCAGAAATGCTGAAAGTGGTGTGTGGTTTCACAGGGCAAAAACTTTTATAAGCACAGAGGGAAATTTTAATTAGGATTTTTATTTTTTTTAAAGGCACAGTAGCAGAACTTCTTGATCACACAATGTATGTTTGCCTGTGTACTCACTGTATATACTGAAACAGGGATAGTTTCTCCAAACCTTGTAACCCTAGCCAAAGAACTGTACCCATGCACATGCCCCATACATTGTATATAAAAGATGGATGTAGCCATCTTCTGAACATTGTAGTTTCAATATAGCAGACATCTTCGTCACATTCTTAAGGAGTCTAGTGTAAGTGCAACTGGATTCTCTGTGCACCACACTTCTCTTTTCCTAAATCCTTATAGATTCTCCTTCACACCTTTCCTTGACTTTGATGGTTTCCACTGAGTTCAAGGTAAAGTGATTAGGAAAAGGAGGTAGGAGGTAATCTTGGACTATTCAACCACACCTCAAGACAAACAAAAAATTGAAAATAAAATAGGAAGTAACTAAACAGAAAGCCACAATTATGACATCCATGTCAGCACTATTAAAGTGGTAATTCCCTATAGATAAAACTGCTAAGAGGAACAGCTTTTTCCTCTCAAAAATGCTTTTAGAGCCATGTCATTTTGCTATAAAATGTGCAAGATCTACTAAATATGAAAGGATAACAGAGAATACAGTTAAATTATGAATCATCTGCTGTCCTCAGTTTAAAGTGTTGGGGGATCCAGAGTTTCCTGGGGGAAGGGTGATATACTGTATATACCCAGGAAGTGAATACTTTAAAATTCAACCCTAAAACATTACGAGTACTCTCTGTTTAACACCGCATGCATTCTTGGAGTCATCATAGAGATTTATTCAGTGCTGTCAGTTCTTTGTGTGCTGCAAGGTAGCTGCTCCCTGTTGGCTTGCTCAAAGATTTTGTTAATCACAGAACTTGTCAGACACAAAAGGAGCTTTATTATCCTAATTTCAGCACTGCCTCTGTTTTACTCAATTTATCTGTACTGTATCTTTCTCTGTGGTCTTTCATCTTTCCCTCTTATTCTGTCTCCATCAAATCTTATTCTTTTTTTCCTGTTTCACTGGAGCATTGATGCTGATGTACTACAGACACAGAGGAAGGGGAGAAATACCTCAGTGCTGCTGCTTGATACCTTGCTTTGACACCTAATTAATTACAGGGGAGCTTTGTTAAAATTGTCTGATGTTACCTTTACTCCATGCCTACTCTCATTCTTTCTAGCTCATCTCCTCTGCTGCCCATTTTTCCATCATGCAATAATGCTTTACCTTTATCTACTCTTTCAACCTTTCCATTTGTAGCCACCAGAAGCTTTTTCTCATGCTTCAAAATTTGTTTTATGCCTTACATAGATTGCAGAGGAACTTTGGGGAAGATAAGAAGGTTTGGATGCAGGCAAGTAATTAATCAAAAGGGTCAAAGTGCCATGTGCTACAAAATGATTAGCCAATGTGAAACAAATCCTCCAGAGGTCAGATGAGACATTTCATATGGAAACAAACAAAAATAAGCCTAAATACAAAGTGATGCCAAGAGGTGGAAGGTGGGATGACAGTCAGCTCCATGTTACTTCAATGGAGTTTGTGTATGTTGTGTATGCATATTATATTTAATGTAGCTTATTACCTGGAAACATGTGCAGTAGTTTCTGTGTAATAACCAGTGATCAGGGCTGGAAAATGTAAAACTGCCTGTTTCTATCTAATTCCACATTAATAACCTATTAAAGCACATTTCAAGATTATGATGATTGCCTAGAAACAGTGTGTGGTTGTTTCTGTGTAATAACAAAGAACCAGGGCTGCAAAATGCAAAACTGCCTATTTCTATCTAATTCCATACTAATAAACTATTAAAGCTAACTTCAAGAAGTGTGACGATTAGCTGGAAACATGTTTTGTAGTTTATGTGTAATAACCTGGAAACAGGGCTGCAAAATTCAAAACTACATGTTTCTACTACAATTCATAGTAATATTTCCTACAATTGAAAATCTAAGACTAGAAAAACAGGTTTGTATTTGCTAAATGTAAATGCTATAATCATGAATCAAAAACAGGTGTTATGACTATTTTATATTACACCACTGGGAAGTAAACAATTTACATATAACTATTCAGGCTGAATGATAGTCTAGCTTCAAATCATAGTTCACAAAAGATTTATTGATGTGCAAATACAAGATGCTGTGGCTCTGTAAAAATGCTCTGATCACACCAAAAATAAATGCAACAGCCTGCAGAGGTGAGTCAGTTTATTCATCGAATGCAAGCAGCAGTGGCGCCTTCCGCTATACCAGACCTGCTGTCGTGCCAGCCTACATTTTTAGGTGAGATCTATGTAACTACAGTAGAGGAATCTGTAGACATTTGCAGCTGAGAAATCAGAATTAGGTTAGTTGTGAACCAATACTTATAAATGGCCCTCTGTAAATACCATATCGAGAGACCTTGGTAACAGTTAGCAGGACGTGGAGGGCATTTGTGCTGAATACCTTTATTCTCCAGATTTTTTGCGTTAGGAGCTTAGGTTAGAGACTTGTCACTGGTTTGCCTTTTGCTTTAGTGTTAGGGAAAAATAGTGATAAGATGTGTTTTCTGTAGTGTTTAAACATACTTTAACCTTTAACATCTCATGAGTTCATAGGTGTATGTCTATTTATATATTCTGTCATATGCTCTGCTGTTTAGAAACATAAGTGCTGCTGTATTCAAGAGGCTTCAGCCGAGTACATGTTGCACGGGTATATCTTGTGAATGTCACAAGTAAAACAAAGTCATCTGTTTGTTACAGCCAAGTATATAAGTAACTGCACTTCTCATCATCTTTATGCGATCATCACAAGGATAAAGAATTTTATCCTTGTGTGCTCAGTTCTTAAGCTAATAAACGGCTACTCTGAAGTTTGATTCAAACTGTGCAGCTGGCCTTTTTTGGGAGTAGGAAGAGTGGGGGAGTAACAGTGTGTTACATTTAGGTTTCCCCAAAATCGAGGACATGGCGGGCTTCAAAAAACTTGGGTGTTGCCCCTTCTCTGAGTTTGGTGGATAAGCTCTAGGTGACCTAAGTTAATCCTCCTAAGTTCTTCTCCTCACCTGTTCAGTGAAGACAGAAAGAATAGGACTGCAGTTAAAAGCATCCAAAACAAGTTTCCTGTGTGGCTAAGAAGTACTTGTAGCAGGAGTGAAGGAATTTAGAGTACCTTAGGGATAAACCACTCACACTTTTTGTCCTTACTGTTCCAATACCGTTCCTAATACCTAAGCTAATAAATAAATACTAATCCAATACCTTTCATTTTTTCTCCTGACTTGAATTTTGTCACCTCAAAGTTCACTTAAGGTAACATGCGTGCAAGGTATTGGCCATGTAGAAAAAAAACAGCATGAACACCAGCATCCATGTGGCAGACTGGATCAGTTCTTCTTTTGAACTGGTGCTCCTTTACATTAAAAGGAGACAACGGAGGTGTGGAAAGTGGGGAGAGAGCAACTTGGGATGTAGTAGGAGAAGCTGGAAGACTTAGCGTGCTGCCCCATGACCCAGCAGAAGGGTAGAATGGGTGGATGGGTGGACAGATGACAGTGGAGTGGGATTAGATATGTGCTCACAGAGGAACAAGTTGCTGAATCAGCACATTCAAAGTTGGTTTGTTGGCTGGTTATTTTTGATCGTGCTACTCCAGTGTTACTTTGTTTTCTGTTGTTTTCAAACGTTTGCCCTTTGAGAGATGCACCGTCCTGTGTTTTCTTCAGTTTTCCTCAGTATTTTTTGCTTCTATTAAACAGTGTATATGAGAGCAGATCACAGGAGTACTAAAGGTTTATAAATAAATCTAATCAGTTTATGTAACTTTATGCTGCTGGGAAATGCTGGATCCTGCTCTCTGTGAAATCTCGCCTTTCTGTTTCACTACCTCTCTGTGTGCCTCTTGCAGCCTTTGCCTTGGTCCACTGCTCCAGCCCAGAGTTCCACAGAGGGTACAATATGTTATAAGATTGAGCATCAAAACAAGATAAAAGGGCCTTTCTGCTCCAGTGTCCTGCTGCTGGCTTCTAGTGACACAGGAACCACCAACGAACCTCCGATATCTTCACTAACTGAAAAACCAACACTCAGCATCTTTTTTTGTTTTCTTTTCTTTTTTCTACTTTTAGACACAAAAATGTTTTCCTGTGACAATTCATTTTTATTTGCTTCATATTATGTTCTTTTAACTTCAGGTATGTGTGCTTTCATTGTTTTAATTTTTTCTGACTTAGAAGAGGCGTTTGGGGGGCGTCTGGGGATTGTTTGTCCGTTGCACACAGCTTTCTGCCAGCAGGGGAACAAAGAATGAATCATAGACTCAGAGTATGGTATGATGCCATCAGAAGATTCCTGAGAGAGACAATTGAGCATACAGTGCACATCAAAAAAAAAAAAAATGCAAAAAAAATCCCTCTCTTCTTTTCTCTCTTGGCTCTCATCTTGTCGCCTGTCCCTCCGTTTCTTCCTGAGGTGGAAAGAAAAACACTTGGCATTCACTCCCCCCCATGTGAGAGTGAGCCAGGTTTATTCAGCATGCCCCCCGCTCCTAATCTTGGCTCTTGATACCTCGAGGGGCTTGAAAAGTCACCCCATTTAAAATTGAAACATGGCTAGTAAAAAGCAGGTGGAGATGTAGCTCTTCTAGAGTGGCTCGGTCGGGATTTCTCCCACGTCCCTTGAAGCTTTAATTAAAAGACCACGATGATGTAGGAGAGAGATGAGAGAGCAGATATGAGGGTCAAGCTCACTAATCGCTCCTCCAGAGAGGAGAGATAGAGGCTAATGAATAGAGGAGATAGACAAAGACAGGGAAACAGAGAAGTGGAGGAGAGCTACATGGGATTGGCAGACACAGCAAGAATAGAGTGAGACACAGATTTATTTGGGAGAAAGTAAAAGAAAAACTTGCATGGTGACCAGTGTTTCTCCTACTATTGTCTTGGGGGGAGTCACCAGAAAGAGAAAGACTAAACAACATTTAATGAGGGAAGTGTGTGTATGAGGGCTCATCTTACCTTATCAAAGACAGGCTTGTTGTTATTCACGTCGTCCACTCCAACTATGACCTGAGCCGTGGATGACAAGGCCTGAGGTCCGCCTGAGGCATTGTCATCCGTGGCTGTAACATTGAGGACATATTCAACGCCCTGGAGGCGAGGTGGTGGGCTGGAGCGCAGCCGGATCAAGCCTGCAACCAAACATAACGATGACAGTGGTTAACACACACACACACGCACACACACACACACACAGTCAGCTGTTCAATTTTTAAGTTCAAAAAAACATTGTCATTGTAGTTTCCATGCTCGCTTTCTTTTCCTGGAAATATAAAGGTGCATTTGCATAACCGATTACTAATCCTAACAAAAATGGGATGCCACATATCAGGGAAGGTAATGAAACTATCACAGAACATAGCACGTTTGACAGGATTTAAAGGACAGTAGTTAATGGTTAAATAAAATCTTTTTTTTAACCTTGATTATTTTAAAGAAAATCTTTTCTCATTTAATTCATTTTCTTTCTTTGGTCTCACTATTATCAACTACTAAACCCAGGGTTTATCTTTAAGGAAAAGCAAGCTTGCAAAAGCTATAAGAACTTCTTCTGCTTCAAGCAATACAAAAGCAACAGAGAGAGATGAGTTTCCCTCCAGTGTGGGTGGGACTTAATTGCGCTCTGTCTCTATACGTCAAAAGTACTAAACATCATGAGCACTAACAGTGCAAATAATTATACTGTAACAAAGGCATGCATAAAGGTCTCTGATATATTAGATGTCAAGTGAGCCGTTGTTTGTCTGATTTGACTGAGCGGGATCATTAAGGCTATTAAGTATTTACTATCCTGGCAGCTCTCACTCAGCAGTGATAGCATTTGTTCCAGGCTTCATTTCAAGTTGTGTATTAGCTATAAATTAGCCTAAATCAATCAGTGTATACCAGTTATCGTAACAGCAACGTTTTCATTTTTAAATTTTAACATGAATTCAATGCAACATACCTTGCCAGTTTGACTGGCCTGCCTCGAATTCTGGGTTAACATCTATAAAACAGCTTTTTCTAGTGCAGTTTATATCTCACATAGGCCAGAAGAGATAATCAAGGCTGAGCTTACAGAGGAAAAATCTCTCACATCAAAACCAACTGCCTTAGCAATAAAAAAGACGGAGAGCAAACAAAAGCACAGGAGTTTTTATGTTCCTTATTTTCAGCCCTACGAGTGAGGTAGTTTAACAATTCAACATACACAGAGAAAGTGTGCAATTTTGACTGGAGGCAAACCTGAGCAGTGGATATATTACAGTAGCCAAAAAAGAACTTCAAAGTACTTCTAATTTATAATGGCACTCATAATAAACCTCAAAAAGTCATTAAAATAACACTGTTAGGACCCATACATATGATTTCAGCTTTTCTTTTTACAACAATACATTTACAAGTCATGGTAGTCAATTAAATAAAAACCTTTAGATGACCTCTTACTATAATACATGGAATCTGTCTGTCTGTGTGTTTGTTTCTTTGTCTGCCAACTCCTCCTACAAGATCTGGAGCTGGCATACAAACGTGGCACACAGGTACAGCTTAGGCCCCTGAAGATTCTTATATAGATCAGATATTATGATGCCATCATGTTTCCTAGCAACCACCTAGCAACAGGCTAAAATGACCTGTTTTTAGCCTTTATGCACCTACAACACCAAAAATGAGCTAGTTTTGAAAATAAAATGGTATAAGCACAGATTTTGCATGCATTTACCTGTAGAAACAGCATGACAATTCAGATCAATGAGGGGCAGCTAAAGATGAACTGAAATGTTCTGATAAATTTGAACTCTTCCTTTAGAAAATGACGGAGAATATATGGGGGGTCTTTAAAGATTGGGGCAGCCATTCTCGGGATAAATCTGACAGCTTAGGTGGACAGCGGGACTGATCCTGTAGAGGGCTGCTTTATTACAAGCAAGTCCACCATTAAAAACACGAAATGTGTGTATAACAGCTGACCTGTAGGATGTGTAGAAGAATGCAAAACATTATTTACCATCAGCTCATGAGCAATCTGCATGTTAATAAAGTAACCACGACTGGGCCTAATCTTTAAATGGGTGTACTGTTCTTGTTTTTTAATTTTTTAATTTATTTTTTCATACATTAGATTCAGATTCAGACAGATCTTACATCCTTCAGTATGAGTTACATTAATAGCAGTATTTCAGCAGACATTTCAAAATATTATGTACTATATCCGATACTAGAAAACAGTAAAACTACATTAAAGTTTACTAGTGATGCTGCAGAGTTCTATGTGTGCACACTGCTGAGCAAAGACACGCCGGCTTTTGTGCTCTCAGCAGTACATAGACAAATCTATGTAAAAATGTGAATGAAAACCTAAATTACTGCAAATCACTCTGCTCTCTGTAAAAAGTAACTTTGCTGCCTGTGATACATCCATGGCTTGTATGCAGGTTGTACCGGGCAACTATTCTCCACCTTCCCGTGACACCCCGCATTAAACTCTGCAACACTAAACATTAAAATATCAATATTTTTGAAGGTTAGAAGTATTCTGGACTTCACTCTGAACACAGAGACATAAAAAAAATATGTGCACGTTCTGATAACATCTCTCCTTGGCATTCCAGACAAAGGAATGCTCCTAGCGATCACCATAACAGCCACGTCAGGCACAAAATAAGACATTTTTTTCCTGTGTTAAATAATGGTGCAATAATGGTGCAGGAAACTGCCACCAACAGACCTTAGTAAGTATCACTAAGTTACTCTACTCACCAAATTTTGTGCTCTGAGAGGTAATCTCCTAAAAATGCATATGCAATAAGAACAGCAGCAGTAAGTAACCCTGTCCTGCCTTTCAGTCGCATAAATGGCACTGCATCCCAACAGCAGTTTTCTTTAACCACTCTAGGCAAGCTTCAAGTATTAAATCTGTAAATTGAAATGAATCAATAATCAATATGACAACATCTTTCTCTGGTCCCCTCCCTAATCGGACCAGGAGTGACATGTTTAGCCGCATGTTCTCTCTGAATTGCTGGCTGACTGAGTGGTGTCCAGAAAACAATGTGGGCTTCATAGATAATTGGGAAACTTTCTGGGGAAAACCTGGTCTTATTAGGAGAGACGGCATCCATCCCACTTTGGATGGAGCAGCTCTCATTTCTAGAAATATGGCTGAATTTATTAAACCCCCCAAAATGTGACTATCCAGAGTTGGGACCAGACAGAGTTTTAATTTTAATTTTAATTCATTTGAAAGCCTGACTCTTAGCCTTGTCCACCCTAATTGGAAATCTCAAAAACCAGTTTTACTTGTTGTTATCTATCGTCCACCCGGCCCCTACTCAGAGTTTTTATCTGAATTCTCAGACTTTTTATCTGATTTAGTGCTCA
>VUQI01039661.1:4734-19375 GCA_015106735.1 Paratilapia polleni | reverse complement strand
CCGTTCTCCATCTGGCAATCCGATGGACGAGTCTGGGTTTGGCGGTTGTCAGGAGAACGGTACTTGTCTGACTGCATTGTGCCAAGTGTAAAGTTTGGTGGAGGGAGGATTATGGTGTGGGGTTGTTTTTCAGGAGTTGGGCTCAGCCCCTTAATTTAAGTGAAAATAACTCTTATTGCTTCAGCATACCAAGACATTTTGGACAATTTCATGCTCCCAACTTTGTGGGAACAGTTTGGGGATGACCGCTTCCTGTTCCAACATGGCTGTGCACCAGTGCACAAAGCAAGGTCCATGAAGACATGGATGAGCAAGTTTGGTGTGGAAGAATGTGACTGGCCTGCACAGAATCCTGACCTCAACCCGATAGAACACCTTTGGGATGAATTAGAGTGGAGACTGCGAGCCAGGCCTGCTCGTCCAACATCAGTGTCTGACCTCACAAATGCGCTTCTGGAAGAATGGTCAAAAATTCCCATAAACACACTCCTAAACCATGTGGAAAGCCTTCCCAGAAGAGTTGAAGCTGTTATAGTGCAAACAGTATATTAAACCCTATGGATTAAGAATGGGATGTCACTCATATGCGTGTGAAGGCAGACGAGCAAGTACCTTTGGCACTCCCATTTCCCAGCAAAATATAAAGAAATGAGGGGTGGCTCTAGACTTTTGCAGAGTACTTTCTTTTGATTGGCTGCCCTTCAGAAAATGAAGGTTTGAACAGCAGGTGGGTGGGCTTCTGTGCTTACAGCTAGAGCTGAAAGATTGTTTTAGGAATATCCACTAACTGTTTCAGGCAAATATTTCTACTTTTGGTAGTCACTGATGTCAGAGCATTTAGAGCTGTCTGAAGTTTTGGTTTTAGGACATAGGGTTTACTCACCTTATTATTTGAGACTTTGGCCATGTTTAAGCACCCACCATTTTAACAGTGTATATTTGACAGAAAATAAGGAAAAGCATAATAGATCATCTTTAATCTAATCCTAAATTGACCATATCTCAAAACATAGTCTTTTTTATTACAACTAAAACACTTAAGAGGAATTAAAGGGACCCATAAAGGTCGCCAATATTTTTCTCATCACAACATGAAAAATAGAAGCACATACACTTGCACACACATCTAGAGCAGACCTTAGTGACCACAGCTTGGATTGAATTTTCTTTAAATCAGTCTGCACTGTGAAACACACATCTCTGGATGCTCCAGGTCTGGGGTCTGGAAATATTTCCAACGCCTTTGGAACAGAGAGTGAAATAACTGATTTCAGCCACAGTGAGGCCTCTGAGGCATGGCATGACTCTTTTCTTCTTAAACAGCTTTTAAAGTTTTAAATCAAAACTTATTTTTTCTTATCACTGAGGCACAGTATGTGACAGGTCTGGACATCCAAGTATCTGAAAATACTTATCGTCCTTTGTACAAGCTTCCTTAACTCCAAAATGGGTGCCATTTGTCACAATAACACTGAATGTCAGGAAGCTTAGTAAAGTAGTTTAAAGATAGAAAGTGTGGTTCTCACTGTCCTGTGAATGACAATTATTTACTTTACATGAATGGCACTGATACTTTACTAGTCTGGTAGTGGTACAAAATGGTACTGGTAATAGTATACTATTTATTTAATTGCACCTTGCCTCAAATGTGATTCATACAGTACTGTGCAAAGGTCTCAAGCCACCCCTCATTTATTTATATTTTGCTTCTAAAGGGCCAGACTTTTTTCTGTAATTTTTTTAAAGTGGCCTTGAACAATAGTTGTCCAGGCTTTCTGAAGGTCTTTCAAAGTTTTTCTTTGGACATTGGCTGCTTTTTCACCCATTTTCAGTCCAGTCCTAGTACCTGACCATTTTCAGATGAATGTTTTTTGTTTGTTAAGCCACTTAACACTGACCTATGAATCATTCAAGCATAAAAAAGGCACCTAACTCAAGGTAGGAACCAGTGTTGTGTTTAGACATAACAGACAACTTATCAGAGAATGAATTTTAAATTGTATCTTTAGGCACTGTGATAGCAGCCTGTTGCAAAAACACACAATTTGTACCAATTTCTTTACTTGAATCTACAAAAAATGCTGAAGATAACACAGTTTGACAGGCATAAAATTGTATTTTTGCACCAACAAGGTGATTTCCAAAGAGCTATTCTCTGAAAACTTGGCATATCTCGGCATGGTGTGCAGTGTATCCTTAAAAAATATGAGGAAATTGGATGAGTGGAGGACAAAAGAAGTGGCAGGCCTAAAAAACTATCTACAGCAGGCGAACAGTATCTGAAAGTCATGTCCTTAAGAAATAGAAAAAAAAAATCCACTTGACACAAGACCTGAGAGATGCATCTGGCCCTTCAGTTGATCCATCTACTGTTCACTTAAGCCTCATCGGAAATGGTCTCAATGAAAGGGTGACTGTCAAGGATGGGAAACGGGGAGGAAAGGGTGTGGTATGCCAAATTACATAAGAACTGGACTAAGAATCAGTGGCAACAGGTCTTAAGCAGTGATGAATCCAAATTTGAAATTTCTGGTTCAAATCAAAATGTATGGAGGAAATCAGGAAAGAAGTACAACAGTTACTGTTTGTAGCCATCTGTGAAACACGGTGGAGGCTCTGTAATTGTTTTGGGGCTGCATTTCAGCCAGTGGTGTTGGGAATATTGTCAAAATTGATGGACTTATGAATGAAGTTAGATTTTGATCCACCATGCAATTCCATCTGACTGGCCACTGCTTCATTTTTTCAGCATGGCAGTGATCCCAAACACACTGCCAATGCAGTAAAAGCATACCTGGACAGAAAAACATACAATGGAACACTATCAGCCATGGATTGGCCTCCCCGGGAGCCCGGACCTCAACATTATTGAAGCAGTGTGGGATCATCTTTATAGAGAACAGAACAAAAACCAGCCAACATCCAAAGAAGGGCTTTGAATGTCCTTCAAGAAGTGTGGAGAAATATTCCTGAAAACTGCTTAAAGAAACTACAAGAAAGCTTGCCTAAGAGAGTTCAGGCTGTGTTGAAGAATAAAGGTGGTCATACCAAATGTACAAGTCTAATGAGCTTGAAAGTCAACAAACTGTGTTTTTGCCTGATATACTGTATGTGCCTCGCAAAATCTAAAAAACTGAGGAGTGGCTCAAGACTTTTCCACAGTAGTGTAAATGTGATCTCACTGTGTAATTTACTTCACATACCAACAAAGTCACCTGCACTCCATGTAAAAGTTTAGAAATCAATGGATGTTTTATTATTACGTAATAGAAATCTTGTCTGAGGAACCTTCATTGTGGGTTTTTGCACTGAATATATAGTGAGACTGTAATTAGTGATGTATAATTTGGGTGCCGTTTGGGAATTGGCTGTTTCAAGTTTATTCAGCCCAATTAGTAGGGTTAGCTATTCTGCCCAAGGAATGTATTGAGGAGCTGTCTTCCATAACATATTTGTATCTACAAGCTGTTACTAGGGGGAATGTTGATGTAGCTCTGTGCAATTTGCTAAAGGTTCAATATTCATTTAATTATACAAATTTTCTCAGTTAAAATGTAATTTTTTTTATTTCTGTTGTTGAGATAGCAAGTACGAGGAAGAGTCAGAGAGAGAAAGGAAATAACCAGTAAAAGGTAGCATATTTCCAGGTCACGTGTCAGTACTGAAATACAAATATGCTTTGAGTGCAAGATGTTTCAACCTGTTTCCTACTTCCTGTCACAGTAGAAATCTGTACAAAATCAGCCAATGAGGAAAACACTTAATTACCTTACTTTGTCAGTGTTGAAACTGCCCTCATTGTGAATTCAGTACAATGTGAGTGGGCAGCAGAGAACATATTGATTTTGTGGCTCACAAAGAATGTGCATGTGTGACTGTTTTGTGAATTGCTGTTGCAGTTTCCACCGTAACCCTGCATACCCACACCATCATAATTTAGGTCTGTTTATGCCTTCATTCTTCTGTAATTTAAATATTTACTGGGCACCCAGTCAACATCCACAATCCTCCACCCTTCATTTGCATACTGATGCCAAGGCCAATAGGGCAGAGAGTTTTGGAATAAATACAGTGTGTCATCAGCATTTGCTCACTCACAGCTTAAATTAGTGTGGACCTTTTGGCAACGGTTCATGCAGCAGAAGTGCCTCTTTTAAATTGGCCATGAGGGTTCATGATACCCCTGGGAAGACAAAATAGACTACTGTTCTGAATGTACAGCTGTATAAAATCCTTAAACAACTGAGTCAAGCAGCAAAAGAGAGGCAGTTGTTTTTTCTCCAACTAGCGATGTCAAAAATATCTTTGTAATGTCAGACAAAAACTGTATTATTTTAAATGCATTAAAAAGGGACTAGCAAATGTAATCTGCAATATACTGAGTAGTAGCTTTTTTAGCAGTTTTTTGCTTATTGTTTTGGTTTTATGGCCGAAAAATGAATCTTTATAAGCTAAATGCCTGATGCTATACAATAAAATTTAGGGATTAACAAAATGAAGCAATAAGCAGCTAAAGGGCCAAATATTGTTCTCATAAGGTGGTGGAGATCAAAACAGAGTCATCAGAAGAGTAAATATAAGACTTTTATTCTAAAGGTGGTCAGAAACATCACTCTAAGTAAAGCTAATGTTGCTCTCAGTCTGGTGGGTGGAAACAGGCAACTGTTTGCTAACAAGTTTGCCATATAAGGTTTTGGATGATAGTATATTTCAGTTAGTACACTACCCACAAGTGACCACAAAAATAATTACTGCAGCTTTAAATTTATCGCTAGATCTACATGTTCCTTCATTGGTAAGACTCTAACATTTTCATGAATTGGAGTTAAAAGTCAGCATTAAGCATGATTCTGTAATTTCGCAGTAGTAGCATCATGAACAGTAAAGCACGAAGATAGTATTAACCATAGGCAACATCTGGCTGCTACAATACACATTCAAAAAGCCAAATGAGAAAAAAAACCCATCAAATTCCTACTAATTTGAATTTCATTCTGCATCTCCCCATTATCAAACTCAACCTCAGCATCAGTTCCAATATCATGATCAAAGCTCATTGCAAGTCCACTCAATCTTTTGTCAGTCATCATATTCCTGAGATAAATATTCAAGCTTCATAAGGAGCTGAAGGAGTGCTCAGAACTGGGAGTAGATATGGGCATCATTAGTAGAATGGCAGATGTCACTAATGGCAGCCTCCACATCATAATGCTGGCAGCTCTGAAGCTTGAAGTCTCTCAGCAAAACCTTTCCTGCTTAGAATTGTTTGCTGTTTTAAAAAGCTTAAAATGTTGAGTTGTTTTCATTTCCTCATTGCTTGCTAACACACAAGATAAGCAAAATTGAATATTGCCAATGTGGTGATTAAGCAGCAGAAATGTTGACCATGCAATGCCCTATACCAGCCTCATAATAGAGGATGCAGCCAAGAATGCATCTCAAACACATTAATCATTTAAGAATCCAAACATGTGACCTACTGTTGTCAACACTGTATTTTCAAGACATTGTAAAGTTTTAAAAAATGAATCAAAACAAAAACAAACAAACAAACGGAAACAAATGCACACACTCTGTGTGACTAATTACATGTAATTTTCACCCTTTTACAAGCCACCATTGATTTCCATTAATTTCTGGAAAAATATGAAACTCTATTAGCAGACTCTTGAAGCTTGCTTGAGTTACAGTATGTAATCATCACAGTGAACATCTGTCTGCATAAATTATTTGTCACGCACATTATAATGTTATACATGACTGAATTCTAATGTATTGCAGCCTGCATTAACATGCAACAACAGTCTGATAACTGTCACTAAAGAAATCTGATTATACAAAAGTAATACAATGCTGTGAAAAGCATATAAAATCTTACACAGAGCAACATAGTTTGCAAAATAATTTGTGGTGATTTAATGTAAATCGATTTGCAGTAAACCAAGAGCTGCAGCACTGATACAAAATCGGAAAGTGATACTGTAGCAAATTGGAGTGTCAATTTCAGCAAGTTTTCAATCTCATTCATGTCAGATATTTGCTACATTTTGTATACAGGTTAAACCAAAAAAATCTAAAGCATCAATCCTCAAAATCTGTTAGTAGCCAGGTACATTCATGTGAAAAATAAAGTTTTCACAGGACTCTATGCACTCCTGTGAAAAACTAAGTACACCCTTCCATAGGAATTAAGAGGGTAAGCCAGGTGCTGAAAGTGTGACCACCTGTATAAAAGGAGACGTTTTGGCAGTTTGCTGGTCTGGAGCATTCAGGTGTGTGTGTGTGTGTGTGTGTGTGTTAACACAATGCACAATCTTCCCAGCAGTTGACATCCCAGCAAATTCACCCCAAATTCAGACTGTGTTATGCTCAGAGAAATTGCAAAAAACACAAGAGCTACATCTCAGACTCAGTTAGGATGTTAAACATTAAAGTTCATGACAGTGCCAGTAGAAAAAGGCTGAACAATATGGCTTGTTTTAAAGGGTTGCCAGGAGAAAGCCTCTTCTCTCTAAAAAGAACATGGCAACACGGCTTAGGTTTGCAAAGTTATATCTGAACAAACCACAAGACAAGACAGATGGGACCAAAGTGGAGATGTTTGGCCATAATGCACAGCGCCATGTTTGGTGAAAACCAAACACAGCATATCAGCACAAACACCTTATACCAAATGTCAAGCACAGTGGTGGAGGGATGATGATTTGGGTTTGCTTTGCAGCCACAGGACCTGGTCACCTTGCTGTCATTGAGTTGATCGTGAACTCGTCTGTATACCAAAGTATTCTAAAGTTAAATGTGAGGCCATCTGTCCAACAGCTAAAGCTTGGCCAAACTGGGTCATGCAACAGGAAAATGATCCGAAGCACACCAGCAAATCTACAACAGAATGACTGAAAAAGAAAAGACCAGTCAAAGTCCAGACCTCAACTTGATTGAAATGCTGTGGCAAGACCTTTACAAAACTGTGCATAAATCAGTGCCTGCAAACTTCAATGAATTGAAGCAACACTGTAAAGAAGAGTGGGCCAAAATTCCTCCACAACAATGTGAGAGACGGATCTCATAGAGAAAACAATTACTTCAAGTTATTGCTGCTAAAGGTGGTTCTACAAATACTGAATCATGGGATGTACTTTTTCACAGGACTGCAAAGAGTCCTGTGAAAATTTTCTTTTACATCAACTGTACATACAGAACTTCAGTCCTTCTAGACTAGTATCAATGGAAATACAGTTAGCCTTCCCTTTCAACACCCCAACAGCAGACATTTGACTTTTAACAAACCTTGCCAGTCCTTAAATATTAAGGGTTACAGCAGCCTTTTCCATGTAGCTACCAACAATTAGTTATTAAAAGGTAATAACTAAACTTTCCTAGGTTTAATCTGATCTGGTAATATAAAAAAAAAAAAAAAAATCAGTTGTTACTATTACTTTAAATGAACTGAATTTGGTTTTGAGTCAAAACTTGAACCTCTGCTCAATAAAGTACAGCTAAAAGCTTTTGGCGGTAGTCAATGAATATTCATCTTTAATGTGCCAGTCCAAATATTACAATGCCTGTTTAACAATATTAAATATGTAATCTGACACAATAAATCTTGAGAGAGAGGCTTCCAATATTTAAAATTGAAAATTCTAAAAACAATGACATAATGAAAATTTGGATAGGAACGGGTTAGGTTACCGTCACTGACAGATTTATGTTGATGAATTGTGTGGCCTGGAGGATTTTCAGTGCAGTAAGGCAGCTAGCAAGCCAACTAAGCTGCATGGATTACTTTTAGGCACTGACATAAACATTCTGCTGCACTTTCCAGGGTGCCTGCAGTCCCCTTTGAGCTTGATGCAAAGAGACAGTGACACTCTAAAGATGCCAGTGGGAACCCTGACAGAGCTTTGAATAAACACACACTCTTAGAGCTACATGAAGAGCACCAATCTACCCAACAGTGGATGTTTTACACCTAGTAACTATATAGAGTAATGCTACCTGATCCCAAAAGCTACCTAAAAAATTTTGCTCCCTGTAGTACTTAAATGCAAAATTATAAACAGACAATTATTAAAGCGATAAGCAGAGATCTGGCAAACCTGAGTACTGTTCTTATGTTGTTCTGCAGTTTGACAAGCATAGTGAATGACTGTTTAACCATGACTACTGTGTGTTTTTGTTGTCCTGACATACAATTTCAATGGATACGTATTGTGTTTTTCATGCCTTTTATGTTCTATGGTTTTGTGAGCTTACAATGCTTTCATGAATGTATATACAGCCTAGGTATGGATTGAGCAAAAGTGGCTGTAATCACCTGTAATTGTGGTTGATTTTCTGAAGTGTAAAATTGCTATAAAATTGCCTGGTCAAGAAAAAAAAGTGTAATATCTTATTCTGAAATTTAAAAATTATTATACTGCACATTATATTTTGTCAGGCTCTTTATTAGACATCAGATTTACAGATATTAACTACTGTAGTTGTGCAATTTAATGCTATCTATTCTCTTATGAATGAAGTGTACAAAAAATATGATTTTAATCATGAATAAATAAATGCATACTCCAGTTTTGTAACTGTAATAAAAAGGCACATGTGCACCAAGGTTTTCTGTGTGTGCATGCCTGGGGAGAGTAAGCTTCAAAGGGGTTGACACTGTCAGTAAATAACTCATGAACACGTTAAATGGGTCGAGGATAGAAGAGTCACGATGGCAGTGTCCTTTATGAAAAATCCAGAAGCTACAACTGTGTGATTTTGATGCTGGAGGGAAAGACCTAGGAGGTTACAGAATGAACTCCTCATGCCACACTTCACTAGCTAAGAACAGCTTTTAGTCAGGGAAATCTTGTCTGAGCTCAGTTATGTCGCTCGGCTGCATCCGACTATGAACAGAGGAGGAAAGTGGTATCAGTGTACCCACTTGTTTTTTAAATAAAAGCAGTATCTTAGCAGCGTTCCAGTCTGCATTACACAGGAAAGGGGGAAAAAAAGGAAATTGCTCTCCAGTAAATTGAATCATTTGTGAGTCTACTGACATTTTTTTCCTCTAGTTTTATCAGTGAAATAATGATTTGACTTGCTTTCAAATATGTCCATTATCCTCAAAGGTTGAGCTGTAGCAACTTGTGATCCCTTCCTTTTCAATCTAGTGCTACTGTCAGACCAAAGTTTTGGCTTGTAACCAAATTCCTGCAGAAGTAATGATGTTTCCACCGGCCTCAGCTCAACTTTAATGCTAATTAGCAAGTGTGGATATGCTTTGATTGTTTGATTGTTTTATTGATTTGCTGTGTGGTGTTTTGGTGCTTTGTACAGCTCAAACTCTTGTTTTTAAAAAGTGCTTTATAAATAAATTTGGATTGGATTGGATTGATGGCAATCAATTCCGTGCATGTTAGCATGATAACCCAACATTTACCTTCAGAGCAATAATACTATAAGTAACACATTTTCTCCCTGCAATAAAAATCTTATACTGTTTTTGTAGATTCCTGCAAACCAAGGTCCCAGATGGCTAAAAGTAAACTGTCATCACAACACAGAAGGTGTCATGACAACCAACAATAAAAGGGAAATGAGAACTGTTACTATGCTTGAAGTATGACAACTGTTGCTCTCCCTTTAAGTCACACTACTTGGAATATATATGAAGAAGAACTGCACTGCCTCTGTCTTTTTAAATTGAGCAATATTTAAAGCTATAACCATGCACACTGCCACATATGGCAAATTTAAGTGACAGGGAGGCCACCCTATAAATGGAAAGCGGCAGTATGTGTTGAAGAGCTTGTCACAATGCAATCTCTAGTATGCCAATCAAGTCTTCTTCTGCAAGTACAATCCACTTATTCCAATTACACTGCTACCATCAGATGTGATCTGTTTTTGCTATAGGAGATGAGACAGCATGTCTACAAAGCTCCTAGAAAACAAGGACAAGGACTTTCATCTGGTTTTTCAAGTGCACAAAATGCATCTAATAAAAATCATATCAGGTCAGATGAATTCTCTGACAGCTGCCAAAAAATGCAGCACTTTGCAGTCATGTGCTTTAGCCATACAGACTATTCACCATATCTGTGCTGCTATTTTGGCTGCCCACATATTGTTTACTGACATCTTTATTTATTTACTGATGGTTAGCATGCAATCATGGTTCGCACAAAACTCCATGATATAAATTATAGAGTCAATATTCTGATTTCTCTGCCAGCTTTGCTGCTATAGAGATTTGGATTTGTGCCAGGTGTGTTACCCACACCTCATATTGATAGGAGAGGCAACAAACACCATGCACATAGAATACTAATAACAAGATACAGTGTAAAATAGTAGGTGCTTATCTGTTCTGAAGTTATGTCAATACACAGATTCCTGCCCATCGAATACAGGCGAAAATTTGACATGAAGGTTACTTTTGATACAGTGGTGTCTTCTGTAGCCCTAGACTTCCTTTTGTAATTACTCTAATGAGATAATCCCAGCTGTCGGTAGCTTTCATAGACTTTAAATAAAAGACATCCCCACTGTAACTTGATCCCTTGATTTGTGGACTACCGTTTTTAAGCTTGAAGTTCAGCACTTTGGCCATTGCTTTAAGGTAAGCCTTCTATGTGATTGGCAGGCAGCTACCTTATAAGTGTGCAGTGTCTTTCTGTTTCTTGCTTGTGACTTCCAGTTTTAAAACAACACGATTAGCTGAAGACTTCTCTAAACAATCATAATATAAAGAGTCAGTGGGACTGGCACACTTATGTTACAGTCACACTAGGGAAAACAGTGTTTGGAGACCGAGGCATGTGCAAAATTACTGTGAACGTGTGCAATGAACTTTGGACTGGTTGCTTCGAAGACAGGAACCAGATCTGTGACCGCTTGCAGTCAGTTGTCATCTTCTAGGCGACTTTGGTGCATCAAGATGGCGATAAAATGGCGATAAGACGGAGTCAGTCTCTATCAGTCTGCTATCAATTTGCAGCTGAATGGGGTCACGCCAGAACCTCATAGATTTGAAACAGAAATTCAGAAATTCCTCCACAAATAGGGACATAGTTGCTGCAGGATGGTGATTTAACTGCAAAATGACAGAGGTACTTGGCAACTTTGCTTTTATATAGGAATATAACCAAAATTACAACCAGTTGGCAACCAGTTGAGTCCAGTCCCCTATTGCAAAGTCTGCAATATTGACTATTGACAGTCTGTCTGTGTTTATAAATTACACTGCAGTTATTTACAAACCTTTCCTAACCTTTCTGAAAGTGACTGCAGTCAGTCCGAGTCAGCCTGTGATTGTTTGCAGACAAGCTGCCTCCCACCAGGTGACTTGTGCAACTGCCTTGCAACTGAAAGTGGTCACCCAGAGGTTGAGGGTGTTGCATGCTCAACCTCTGAGGGACCAGTTGGTCACTGCAACTAATTGCAATTGGTCGCCAGATACAAAAAAATTCAGTGCAATCACTGGGCAACCACTGATTTTTCCTACTCACAACAAGGTGCCATCCGATTTTTTTTCTAGTAGCCAGTCAAGCACTTCCAGATTGGCTTTTTTTTTCTCTTTTAGCTCTAAAGGTTGCTGCTTGGTATCTATGGGCAGAGGCTGCTGTTTAGGCTCCTCCTAAACAATGCATCTTGTTTAATAAAAAGTTAAGATCATTTTGTTGCTGTTCAATCAATGGAAACAATGAACAGATGAAATACCAACACTGTTTCTGACTTCTCATTTGGTAGGGAGTCTAAAGCACACCTCCAAAGTTGCCCACTGCCCTCAAGCCTTATTTTAAATTTTATTTTAATTTTTTTGTCATGTTTAAGAAACAAAGGGCTCTCAAACAGACACAACCCCTCCTTTGCAAAGAATACACTCTCATGGCTCAGAGTGTACACTGCTCTTAAAGAAAAAGTATTGTTTTGGAATTTGTTATTTAAGTTCAAGTTTAATTGCATATTGTACATTAATGTTATTTTTGTCAGGGATCCTGTACAAAAATGTAGTAACATAAAGAAAAGGAGATGCCAGCATTTAGCTTTAAAACTGGCAACCTTGACACTACAGGTCTCTATCCATAACCTCTGGATGATGGCTACACCAACTGCTCAGGTCACGTAAACTGGCTAAAACTGGCCCTGAGATGATCTGAAAACATTCCCTCAGTGATCATCTTTGTTTCTGGGAGACTTAAGTTGTAAAGTAGTAGTTAAAAACACAATGTGATTTAATAATGTGTCTTACTTGTACTTGAATCAGTACTTTTACGACCAGCAGTGTCTGACCCAATCTCAGTCGTCATTAAAATTGATCTGAACTCTCTCTTCCAAAAGACTATAAGCACTAAGATCAATAGGCTTGAAGGTGCAGCAGTGTATAATGCTTGGAATTGCATTTTTTTAAAGGTCCATTCTTTCATCCATTCTTTTCACAGTTTATATAAAATAGGATGTAAATAAAACAAGTTATCCTTATCTGTTGTCCTGGATCAAAGTGCATTTTGTAGTCCAGGTACACTGAAAGAGGCACAGAGATCTATTTTTATATGCAGAGCTGTCTGACATTTCAGCCCAATACCTTAAAATCACATCCATATTGGATGATTCCATGCTCACAAATTATGGCCAATGGCAAAATTCATTGCCAGTGGAGGGAGAAGTTTGTCCTCTAAGTAGCAAGACAGAAAGTGGCATAGATCAATTGACATAAGCTCAAAATAACATTTGTTCCCTAACCGTGCAGAAGTTTTTTTTTTATTTGGCTGTTATTCAGAGCAATATAACACCTTCTTGGACCTTAACAACTGCTTTGATGTTTTCATCAAAAGCATGTAACCACGTCACAGTTCTGGGACTGTTCTTGAATGCCAGGTACTTAAACACAGACAGTCTTAGTGTTATTAGATCTAACATGGTCAAACATACTAGACTAGAAGCTCATGGGTTTTCTATACCTATTATTTTTGAAGGTCAGGGATTACTGTGTGTTGATTACTAATTGACATGAGGCTTCTGAGACTCCCAAGGCTCTATTCTTGGGACTCTTCACCTCAATATCTACTGTACATGCACCTGTGAGCTCAGATTATAGGAAATATTCCCTTCTCTTTTGTAATGTCAGCCTGGTCTCATAGCAAAATGTGGAACAGTCATGAAAAAGCAATCTTTTTGTCTGTGTTCATGGACACGAATTGTCACATTTTCTCGTGACTGTCAACACAACTTTGACAGTAATGTATTTCAGTAGTAAGTATATTTCATGTCTGCAACATGCATATTGTCCAGGCAAAATGGGGACATGTGACCATGGCAACCAAGAGCACAGAGCTTGAAAATAAGTATCAACCGTTTGTTTTAACCCAAACCATGATCTTTTTTTAAAATCTATAAAAAAAAATCTAAATCTATCTAACAGTTTGTATATCCTAATCCTAACCAAGTCATTTTGGATGACAATGTATTTCAAATTAAGAAATTGGAAATAATCTGTACGACTTGAACTTAGGTATCTTGTGTGAGCCGCAAAATGATTTTCTCCACCACCACCACCTCCTTCATCTTCTAAATGTGGATTTTGTCGTCCCTTAAAAGTGGAAAACAATAATTTTGTGTACATGAATCAGTACATATGGGACATGAAAATAAGGGTGGGAAATTCATGTCCAGAAACATGGAAAAAAGGAATGAAAAGGGAATGATTAGAGGTCAAGACTATTTGAACAACTGCTGTGAGACCAATTTCGGCAAGGAGAAAACATCTGAAGCAAACAACCAAAAAATTTCAATTAATTTGAGCTTTACAGCATATCTTAATTCTTATATTGTTTTATCATATTATATTTTCCTACTGATCATACTGATAATGCAGATATGATTACTGATATTGTGGATATTGGTAAGTGATATTGTTATTTCAGTAACTTCCAGTGTTGATGTTTTTTGTCTTGTCTTGGCAGAATGGTTACTCCACTTGAAGAATTCAGTTTAAAAAATACAAAAAACATACACTCTGCTCTACTGACATTTTCTAGCAAACTTCCTGTACTTTGTCTCTGTTAGATCATTCTCTTCCCTACAATTTCCTGTCTCTATGCACCCATTAAGAGCTGAAGTTTTATAAACCGCCTTATACTCAGAAAACTTTGTTCCTGCGACTCAGCAGGAAGCAGACAGAAAAATGCATCCTTCAAAAACCTGCGGGGAGACTTGAGCCAGACCAAAATTGTACTCCATTTTGGCTGAAATCGTTCATCCACTTCATTACAGGGGATTGAAAGCAACCTGCCACCTTCCCAGGGTGTTTAAACTAAATTTAACAAACTTTCAAGCTGAGATGAACAAGCAGAGCAGGGTCCTTATTGTTCGTGTGCCCTTTTCCCTTTCAGAGCTGCATGGGCTGCCTTTATCACACAAATTGCAGTGTTGCGGTGGGACTGTGATGTCAAACCGCATTGTAAAAATGACACTCATGTTGCATGTTTGGCAGAAACCCAACTACCCAGGGCTTTGCTCGTGTCAGAGTCTGCTGATAAGAGAGACTTGTTGGCATGTTGCAAAATTGTTGAGTCTACAATGACTGGCAGGGGAAGTTTTTCTTTTTTTTTTTTTTTTTTTTTTTTTCCTCCCCCCCCCCTTTTTTTTTTTCTCTCCT